>MU855344.1:0-87530 GCA_033296695.1 Staphylotrichum tortipilum | reverse complement strand
GGGGGGGGGGTGGAAAGGGATGGGGTGAAAAGGGGAGGGAACATACCGCCAGACAAGAACGTCATCCGGATGCCCTTCTGCTGCGCAATCCCCTGCAGCGTGCGGATCAGATACGTCCGCTCCAGATCCTTCGAATCGTGCGTCCACAGATCCTTGAGCTCCTCGGCAATGTCAATCTCGCCAAATTGGTTCAGCACATTACCCATGAGCCCGGACTTGCCGACCGCCTTCTTGACCTCCTTGAAGCCCTGCTGCACCATCTCCTTGCCGCCGACCACGCCCGCGACCGAGCTTGTCACCTTGCCCAGGATGTTGTACGTCGTGTTGACCGCCTTCTTGCCCGTCGCGAACGTGTTGGCCAGCGTCTCGACCGTCTCGAGCCGCGGGTAGATGACGGGCACCGAGATCATCCAGATGCAGTGTTGCACGCTCGGCGGCAGCGTCGCCACCTTGGGGAAGATGCCTTGGTATGTCGGCCCGGCCATGACGCGCGTCAGCGTGCGCTCCGACCGGCAGTCAGGCCCGATCACCACCACCGCGGGGCCGAGGAACTTGACAAAGTGCCACCCGGACCCCGTGATGGTGAACAGGTCCATGTCGGAGCTGACGTTGCGCAGGATCTCGACAGTCGTGTGGTGCTGGAAGAGCAGGTACATGTCGATGGCGATGCGCCCGATGCCCTTGAACACGGCCGACGACTGCATGTAGTCGGGGTACGACCCGAACCCATCGAAGCTGCTTTGGTCAGTCCACTGCTACACCCATCGAAGACAGGCAGAAACTCACATATCATGGTCATCCACCTGCAGCACGTGCGGAATCTGCGCAAACGCCTCGCGCATAAACGGCTGGTCAAAGTGGCTCGAGTAGTAGTGAAAGTACGCGTGCGCCACCTCCTCCTGGTGCCTCGCGGTCCACGGCGAGCTCTTGCGGTTCTCCCTGCCGGGCATCGCCAGCCACTGCCTCAACAGTGGCACCTCCTTCCACAGCCTATCGCCATAGATCTGCGCGCCGAGGCCGAGCTGGACGTGGAAGCCGCCGCACTCGACGTTCTTCTGCAAAATGTCCTTCCACATGAACCCGACGCCGCCGAGCTTGGCGCGCTCGTTCTGGTTCGTCGACGGCGCAAAGTCGTTGCCCGAGTGCGCAATCATGCGCCAGCCCGTCTCGTAGCGGCCCGCGACGACGAACTCGTACCGCGTGCACCCCAGGTGCGAGGTGACAGCATACGTCCACCGCTCCGTGCCGTGGTCCGACATCTGCAGGTCCACGTCGTACTTGTAAAAGGTCCACCGCTGGTGCGTGTGGATGTTCTGCGGGACGAGCTGGCGCGGGTTCGGCGACAGGTCCACGCTCAGGTGCATGTGGATCGTCGGCGGCTGCGGCGCGTCCGTGACGAGCATGATGCTGCCCAGCCAGATGCCCCGCTCCATGTCCATGTTCACGTAGCGCAGGTACGGCCCAAAGTAGACGCCGTTGGTCGGCATGACCTTGTACACGTCGACGCCCGCGCTGGGAGGCGGGCCAGTGAAGCCCGCCGTCGAGGGAGCCACGGATGCCGTGACGCTCATGATGCTCTCAGCATAGCCCGGGTGCGCCTGGTTGAACATGGGGGAGGCGAGGCCTGCCTTTCCGCCACCAAGCAGCGGCGACGCCAGGGGGTTGCCATAGGTCGACGACGTCGGCGACAGCGGCGCGGGATCGTGGTTCAGCGGGGTGGGCCCCTTGGGGAACTCCCACTGCGTGGCCTGGGTCGCCAGATGGATATAGTAGTACTGCCCCGAGTTCTGGTCGAGATGGGCAATCCAGCCCTCGGGCAGCGGAGGCGGAGACTGAGCCGCGGCCAACAGCGAGGGAGTGTGAGTCAAGGTGGGCTGCTGCGGGCTGAGAGTGGCCGCCGCCTTGGTGTCGTTGGCGAAGGCGGGATGGCCAGCATTGTGCGCGGGGATGGCGGCGGCAGCGGTGGTGGCAACGGGGGTCGCAGCAGCAGCAGCAGCAGCAGCAGTTGTGGCAGCGGCAGTAGCAGCCGCAGCCGCAGCCGCAGCAGCCGTCACCGCCGGGTTCTGCTTCTGTGGTGTCGGCGAGACTACCGCAGCAGGGCCAGCGCTCGGATAACCATTCGCAGCGGCGGGGACGGCAGCAGCGGCGGCGGCGGCGGGCGCGGCGTTTGCGGCAGCCGAGTTCGCCTGTACCGGACGCTGCTTCTCGTTGGGGTACTGCGAGCCGGAGCTGGGGTTGACGCTCGTGTACGCGGGCGGAGGGGTCGAGGCCTGCATGCGCTGGAAGTCCTGTTCCAGCACGCTCACCTGCAGGCTGGCGCCGGCCGGCGCCTGGGTGGACGGGTTGGGGTTATGGGGCAGGTTGAAGGCCGGGGTCGGCTGCGGCGGCGTCGGGGTCGACACCACGTCCGAGCCTTGATAGACGGTCGGGGGCCCATACGGCTGCTGGCCCGGCGTCTCGGTGGGCGTCCACGGCCGGGGCGGTTGTGCCTGAGCCTGTGCCTGGGGTTGGGGCTGGGCCGTGGGCTGGAGGTTGCCGTACTGTGCCAGGCGCGACTGGGCCGCAGCACTCGGGGCCTGCAGGCTGTTGAGGGTTGCAGTGCCGGAGATGCCCGCGGCCGCATAGCGGGCTTCGATGCCGCCAGGAAACATTCCCGGTTCAACGATGGGGGTCTCGGGCGGGGGCGGCGAGCCGCGGCTGGCCCGGGTGGTCGAGTTGGACGCAGTCGAAGAGATGCGGTTGATGGGCGCCTGGCTCGAGGCCGCGGAGGCACCACCAGGCGGAGGGTAGTAGGGCTTCTGCTGGTAGGCGTTGGAGATCTTGGGCGCGGGGGCGGCAGCGGCGGCCGTCGCAACGGGGTTCCTCAGGGGCTTGGCAAAGAGGCCACCGCCGTCCTCCTCGTCGCCTGACGGGCTGATCGGGCTCTGCAGCGGCTTCGGGGCGGTTCCGCGCCGTTCAGCCAGGCCCGTCTTCTTCTCTGCCGTGTTCACCGTCGGGCGGGCAGCCGAAGCTTGCGGCACCGGCGCACCCAGGGACGCAGGCGGCGGGCTGTAGACCCTGCCGGCCGGGGACGAGGTCCTGGGCCCATCGTCGGGGTAGGGCAGGCGGCTGGGCTTGGGCTGGGCCTTCAGGTCGTGGTCGGGGTAGGGCAAGGGCGCGGCGGAGCTGGATGCGCCGAAGGGGAAGGACGGCAGCGGCGGGAGGGCGGCGATGGCGGGCTTGGAGGCCGGAGAGGGCGAGGACCCCGCGGGAGACGACGAGATGGGCGGTGCGGGGTATCTGGGCCGGTTGGAGTTCTTATCGCCGGGCGGGCTCTGGGGCTTGAATATCCTCAGGGGCTCGACGGTTGGGCTGTCGCAGTCCTCGGCGGGGCGCGGGCGGCTCATGAAGAGCTCGTCGTCGGGCACGTCGCGCGATCGGGAGCCCATGGTTGGTCGTGTGCGTGTTTCGGGCGGGCTGCTGCGGTGGTGTTGTGCCCCGGGGACGTCAGATATCGAGCGGGCACAAGGCGTAATTTTGCTGCCGGGCTCGAAGATGTCGAGGATGTCGAGGAGGGAAGCCGAGCAGGTCTCGTCAGATGTTTGCCGTTTCAGCCAGAACAACACGGCGCAGCGGGCAACATGGAACCCCTCGGTGGAATCGGGACCCCTGTAAGCCTGCTCGGGCGGGACGGGAGGGGCACGCACGGGCGTGGAGGGGCAGGATGGAGGATGTGCGTGTGTAACTCGAGGCAGGCTGGGCGCAGCAACGGAGGGCCAGAGGAGGGCCGAAAAAGGGGACCGAAAAGGATCAAAAGAGATACTGCAACGCGGGATGCTCGGTATGCGCAGCCAGTTCGACTGAAGCTCGAGTGTCGAGCACCAGAAACCAGAGGACGTCAGGCCGCCCAATATGCGGCCAGATGTGCAGGCCGCGCGATCGGACAGGGGGGGAGCCTGGGGGGCAAGGGGAAAGGGGGGGGGGGGGGGGGGGGGGGGGAGGAGGGGTGAAGGGGTTGTGGAGGGAGGGTCACCCTCGCGGGGCCATCAGGGCAGCACAGCAAGCAACAGAGCAGCGAGCAATGGGCATGGGCAGTTGGTCGTGAGCAGGGGGGGGGTGGGAGAGGCGGCACCTGGATGGCATCCCCGCTGTGATTGGCCTCGCAGGGCGGGCGCTTAGAGCCCATGCCATGCCATGAGCCACCGACCAAGCCCATCCCATCTGCTGTGCAGCGACCCAACCCAAGCAGCAGTCACCCAGTTGGCGGCGGGCTTGGGCATCGCGGCGGGCCCATCCAAGTGAGGGAACCAGTGAGGGAGCCAGTCAGGGCTGGCCCGGAAGCGCCCCCAGTGCCGTACCGGGCAGCTCCCTGCCCTGGCATGCCCACCTGCGCGTTGGCGGGCGTTGGCATTGGTGTTGCATTGGCCCCGAACCGGTTAGCCGGGTGTGAATCTCGCGCTCCCAGGTGCTTGGTGGTGGCGGGCGGGTGTTGCTCGGACGGCAAGCCGAGCGGCGCGAGGATAGAAGAGAAGCGAGAGGGCGGGTAGACGAGGAGGAGAGAGGCAGAGCCAGACAGAGAGGGAGGACACGCGTCGCGGGGCCAGGCCAAGGCAAGGGCAGAGCGACAGGGGGCCGGGAAAGGAGGACGATAGTGGGAAAGTGACTTGGCTGATGGATGGGATGGGATGGGATGGGATGGGATGGGATGGGATGGGATGGGATGGGATGGTGGGTGAGACTGGCGTTGGTCGGCGGCGGGAGATACAGCAATGTCTTGGCCGTCGAGTGAGAAAGCAGACAAGCAAGTCTGGTCTGGAAATCACACACAAAAACCCCTTGGGGTCGCTGGGCGGCAGCACCGATGGGGCTCAGAGAGGGCACAGCACAGGCCACCAGCGCCCCAGGCCACCACCAGTTTTGGGGAGGGGCAATCGAGGGGCAGGCGAGGAGGGGCACACACCAGATCGGCAGGAACAAGGAGGATCCGGCAGGGAAAGGGTTGTCGGATCAAAGCGGGCCCAGCCGTTTGGTGGTTTATTTTTGGACCGCCACCATTCTCAACTGCCGGCGGGAGACTGGCGCTCTCTGGTGTCTGGCATTGTCAGATGAGATATGAAATATTGCTGACGCCAGAACACGGCTCTTTGATTTAGGTGTTCAAGATGAATCCTTCGGGGAAGATGGAGATGAAATGAAGACGAAGACGTAGCTCCCAGTCTGACCACCTGGGATTTACGTTTGCCAAGTTGGGTTCCATTTGGGCCTCGCGTATGGGAAAGCTGCCCCCCGACTGAACCCACTCGCAATTAATACATCTTGGAACCTCACAACCTGACTGGCCCCAGCCATCATCACCCGCTGCTAACCCGAATCTCCGGGTGCCCCGTTCACGAGAAATCCAAGAGAGACCCAGTAGGGACAATTTGAACCCAATCGCTCTGTTTGTGTACATGGTATCGACATGCAGCCCGTCCACTCCCATACCCATCCTTGCCTCAGTCCCATTCATCCAGAAACAAGCACCTCAAAACTCCATCGCATCCCCCATCCCCTCCTCTCGTATCTTGCGCAAGCTCCCATCCCGCTCCTCCTTCTCCTCCTTGAGCCTCGCCTCCACCTCGTCGCGGATCGGCCCCAGGTCTGGCGGGATCGCCTGGCTCTGCACGCTGGGCGCGTGCGCCACGAACCGCAGCTGCTCGTGCACGTGCGCCACGATCTCGCGCAGCCGCTTCTCCGAGTTGCGGTTGTGCCGCGGCTCGTGCATGCTCTGCTCGAGGCTGGGGAACAGCGTGTCGTGGATAAAGTGCTCGCGCCACGGCGCGTGGTCCGGGATCGTCTCGGGGATTCGCCCGTCCGCCCCGATCGCGATGGCCGTCTCGTACGCCCACGCCCGCGCCACGTTGCGCGGCGTGTACCCCCCGCCGCCGAACATGATCATGGGGAGGCCGAGGGACTTGCAGTACTTCACGCACGCGCCGTGGCCCTGCACCCGCAGGTTGAACCGCCCCAGCCGGTCGCCCGCGAGCGAGTCCGCCCCGCACTGCAGCGCGATCGCGCTGGGGCGGTAGCTCTGGTTGATGGCCCCGATCACGTTCTGGAACAGGGACTCGTACTGCTCGTCCGTGATGCCATCCTGGAGCGGCACGTTGATGGCATGGTGAGCCCCCGGGTTGTGCGGGTTCTTGGGCCCGTTGTCCTCGAGCGCTCCCGTGCCAGGGAAGAAGACTTCGGGCTGGTACTTGTGGAACGACACCGTCATGACCCGGTCCGTTGAGAAAAACGCCTCCTCCACCCCGTCGCCGTGGTGCACGTCGATGTCGATGTACAGCACGCGCGGGTAGATGCGCAGCAGCTGCAGGATGGCCAGCACAATGTCGTTGATGTAGCAGAAGCCCGAGGCCTCGGACCGCTTGGCGTGGTGCAGGCCGCCGCCCCAGGCGATGGCGATGTCGGACTGGTTGCTGCAGATCTTGCGGGCGGCGTCCAGCGAGCACCCCGCCGACATGGAGCAGTAGTTGTACAGGCCGTGGAAGAGCGGGCAGTCGCTGCCGCCGAGGTTGAACTTGACCTCCTTGCCCGGGTTCTCGATATCGTCGCGCGGCTGGTCTTCGGGCGCCGCCGTCGACAGGTAGTCCAGGTAGTCGCTCGCGTGAAACGCGTTGAGCTCCTCGTACGTCGCCTCCCGTGTCACGTAGTTGTCCATGGCGAACGGCATGCCATACGATGTCACCAGGCTCTTGGTCAGCGTCAGCCGCCACGGCTTCATGGGGTGCGTTTGCCCAAAGTGGTGCCGCTCCATCTCGGGCGTCGCGTGGAACGACACGTTGTAGCCTTTTGGCCGCACGATGTTGTACTCTTGGGCGGCGAACTTCATCTTGTTGTAAAAGATGGCATTCTCGCGGTCGTCGGCCCTGCCGAGTGGCAGCGAGTACTCCTCCACGACCGAGTCATCGACCTCGACGTTGTGCGGGAGGTAGTTTGGTTTGGGGGGCCTGTACTGGTAGGCCGCGGCGTCCATGGCCGCGGCTGGGGCAGGTTACTGGTTGAGATGGCGCGTGGGGTTGATGGGGGGGGGGACCGTCGGCCAAGTCTCATGCACTGGGGACTCGATATGCTTGAGCCTGCCTTTGAGATGGCAGGGCGCGTGTCCAGGATCGCAAGACGATCTCGAATCTCCGATGGATACAGTCTGGCCGGTAGCTGTTTCGTTTGTTGTTGCTTCTGCTTCTATCGATGAGCCATATCAATTCGGCGATGGCGCGGCTTTGGTGTTGCGGATGGGTATCGAGGCTGGATGGAGGATGGATGATGCATGGAAATGGATCTTGAAGTTACAAAGCAGCAAATCCGCGTTGAGCTGCTTGAGCGTGGCGATCCCACCCCCCATGCGCGTGGGTGCCGCTAGTCCCAGACCGGCTAGTCTACCCCAGCCCCTGCGCCCTGTGGCAGCCAGTGCTGGACACGAGGCCCGCCCTGCGGCGATTTTGCCGACTCCTGATTGGAGGCGGGCTGCGAACCGAACTTCTCCCGCAAAACATTTTTGCTTGCAACAGTCGAGAGCAAGAGAGCGAGACAGAGAGAGAGCGACAGCGCATCTCCACAAGAAAATCAATCAGGCCTGGCCCTGACCTCAGCGAGATTTCCATCAACTCCGCGCCGTCCCTCTTCGGCGACAGGGGTGGATGCTAGCCAGGGATCCGAGAAAAGGAGAAAAAAGCCAGAAGCTTTCCCCTTTTGTGCTTTTTCGGTTGCGCGTTCGCGAGGTGAGCCTGTGGATTTCTCCTCTGAACCACATTCCGCCGCCAGGGCTGGCCGCACCTGCGTCATCGACATCTTGGCCTCGTTCTCGTTCTCGTTCCTCTCCCTCGCTGATCGTCCCACTCACCTGTCGCCATCCCATCTCGCCTTCTTCCTTTTTTCTATTTTTTCTTTCTTTTCTTTTCTCTTCTCTTCTCCTTCTTTCTCGATATGACGGTGTGGGGAAGAGGGGCTTTCTCTTAGTCAACGTCACTAGCCAACCACCACCACCACCACCACCACCACCAAGCTCTTGCATCCCCGCGTTCGGGATCTGGCTTTTATCTCATCACTTGACCCCATATTCCTCCCCGCGTCCTCCTCTCTGGGTACCCTCCAGCTCCGCTCAGAGTTGACTTGACTCGGGAGTGGGGCGTCGTCCTTCAACCCCCTCCCTCCCTACCTCTCCCTCTCTCTCAAACACAGCATCGCACTGCCTCCCGGGGAGCTCGCGCGCCGTACGGCGGGTTAACAGCCATGCCTAGAGACGATCTATCCATCGACTTCGTCAGGAAGATGCCGCCCGTCGAGTCGCTCGACCCGGCCCTCATCCTCGACGAGTGGACCAACAGGACGCAGAACCTGCCCGAGGAACTGCGCTTCCTCCAGGACGAGATCGCAGACAAGGACCGCCAGTATGACAAGCTGGTGAGGGAGATCGATGACCGGGATGGCCGCATCCAGAAATGGATCAAGGCCCATGGTAGCCACCATCCCAACCCGAAGGAGGACGAGTACCGGACCACGATCCGCAAGAACTATGGCCTGGCAGAGCAGCTATCCGGCGAGAAGCTCGCCCTCACCCAGAAGCTGCAACAGATCATGGATAAGCACGTCCGCCAGCTCGACATGCAGATCAAGATGCTCTACGACCGCAGCGAGCCCGGCTTTACTGACCCTGACGAGCTGCCCTCGCTGCTGCGCCCAAGCGCCGCGAACACCTCTGACGGGACGCCCGCCGCACGGGGCGCAAATGGGACGAACGCCGCCACATCAGGGCTGAACGGTGCGGCAAATGGCCCGCCCGCCCGGGCAACCAACACCCAGGTCCGCAACGCCCAGTCACAACAACACGTTTCGGCCTCTGCCCCCGCGACGCCAGCGGCAAGCATGATCATGAACCGCCAGGCGCGGGAGAGTTCGGCCGGCCCATCAACCAAGCGCCTGCCCCGCTCCAACAGCGGGCTGGGCAACCTCCCCACCACATCAAGCGGTCTGGCACGCCATTCCTCCCTCGGACCCGGCACACCCAAAGGCCAAGCCGCTCCCGGCCTCCAACGCGCTGGGAGCGCCGGGCCCCGCGCAACATCCAAGGGTTCATTAGCCTCCGGCTCCCGCAAGGCCGGCACCCCATCCAGCGCAGCAGGACGCAAGAAGGGCACCCCAGCGGCTAGCGGCGGCGTCACCAAGTCGGGCCTCTCGCGCGTCAAGCGCGCCGCCAAGAACTCACCCTCCTCCAACGCCGACAGCGACCTCTCGGACGCCTCCTCGGTCAGCGCCGACGAGAGCGACGCCCGCACCACAGGCGGCCGCGGCACCCCCACCACCCTCTCCCGCTCAGGCTCCAACCAAGCCGCCCAGCCGCCATCCAGCTCCGGCCGCGGCGAGCCTGGCACGCACAACCGCTCTCCCTCCCTGCACCAACCCGCCAACGGCACCACCGCCGAAGGCACCACCACTAGCACTACCACCGGCGCCGGCAGCAACGCAACCACCTCAGGCAGCCACGGCCGCCGGCCCAGCCCGCACCCGCGCAGCGCCGCCTCGGGGACGGCGGCCACCGCCGTCAAGGACGAGGACGACATGATGGAGGTGGACGACGACGAGGCGGGCGACGACCGCAAGTACTGCTCGTGCCAGAACGTCAGCTTCGGCAACATGGTGGCGTGTGACAACGACCGCTGCCCGTACGAGTGGTTTCACTGGGGCTGCGTGGGGCTCAAGAGCGAGCCGAACGGGACGTGGTATTGTCCCGAGTGTAGCGAGAAGTTGAGGCGGAAGGGTGGGGGGTAGGTGGATGCGGGGTTTTTATTTGACGGGGTGGGTGTGTTTGCGTTTGCGGTTCTGGAATGGGAGTGATATAACGGTTGGTTGTTGGATGGGGGAGCAATCAGGGATGGACATGTCA
This sequence comes from Staphylotrichum tortipilum, assembly GCA_033296695.1. Classification (NCBI taxonomy): domain Eukaryota; kingdom Fungi; phylum Ascomycota; class Sordariomycetes; order Sordariales; family Chaetomiaceae; genus Staphylotrichum; species Staphylotrichum tortipilum. Next base: position 77,626 of record MU855344.1, on the reverse strand, counting down.
TTTCCGGAGTTATGGGGGATGGGGGCGTGTATTCTCGGGTAGCTATATACCACAGAGGCACAGTTTCGGTCGTTCTAACTGCCGCGTACAGGATGGTATATCCACCGGATGAACCGAGACGTGACGTCCTGAAACCCATCATTTGCTGCCTCAGGAGTCGTTTAGCAGTGCAGATTTCCCGACTAGTTACCAGGGGAACAAACACCAGACTATTCCGGACATCTTATCGCGTTCGTACAGTGACAGAGTCATCCCCATGCCTGGCAGATTAAGCGACATCAACATCACACCTCATCCTCATACAGACATCCACAACCCACATATACTCAAATCACAAGTAAAACAAGACACCAATAAATCAACTACCAAACGTCTATAGTGTGCGCGCGCATTGTAGGCAGGCAGGCAGGCAGGCGAGCGAGCGGCTCCGTTCCATCACCAACCCACCCAAGCAAAGCAGGCCCTCCTTCATTACCCAGCTCACTTGACAGCTTTTTGTTTCCTCTTCCTCCACGCCTTCCCACCATCCCGTCCCTCAACAGATAGCACATGCCATATTATGATCGACCACCCTCGCAATAAAATACTATGGCGAAAAAGAAAAGAGAGCAGATGCCAAAAAGCCCAGCTTCAGCCCGCCGCTTACATGCCCAGAGAAGAGACAACCCGACAAAAAACAAGACAACAAGAGACCGCCCGGCTGCTCGCTTAATGCTCCAGCAACCGCAAGCTGCCCTGCACGACCACATTCTCCAGGATCGATCCAGGCGGGATATCAATCGTCTGGCCCTCGGTCGCGACAATGATGACCGTACCCTTGAGGGTGACGCCGCGGCCCAGGTTGACCGCGCCGGTAATAGTCAGATGGTCGAGCTCGATGATCTTGGGGATGCTCGGGATGCGCTTCATAAAGTCCGAGACCTTCTTGAAGTCGCCGCCGAGCTTGATGAGGGGCGCGTCGCCGAAGCGGTTGGCGCTCATCTGCAGCTGGCCATGCTTGACCGTGTACAGGTCCGACTTGACCAGCATCAGGTCCGAGCATGTCTTGACGGGGAGGAAGCGGCGGCGGGGCACGTTGACGCCGTGGGCGTTCTTGAAGTGCTTGATGGCGGCGCCGACGGCGGTCTCGAGCTGCAGAATGCTAATATCGGACTCGCCCTTCTTGTCGCCGGGGATGGTCTTGCCGTTGGGGATGATCTCCATCTCGAGCTCGTCGTTCTCGACGACGCGCTTGATGGCCTTGAGGTTCATCCAGATGTTGTTGGTGTTGAAGTACTTGAACTTCTTGATCGACTTGAACTCGTTGACGTGCTCCTTGGGCACCTGGGCGATCTCGAGCAGGCGCACGCCGCCCTCGTAGTCGATGATGGTGCCACCCTTGACGTCGGCCTTGGTCTTGTTGGTCAGCTCCATGACGTACTCGGCCTCGCTCTCCACCATGTGCTGCAGGATGCGCAGGTCAACGACGGCGCCCAGGTTGTCGGCGTTGGACAGGAAGATGATCTCGATGCCGCGGGCGAGCAGCTTGTCAAGGATGCCCGAGTTGTAGAGCGACTCGAACACGTCACCGTGGCCGGGCGGGTACCAGTCGTGGAGGGCCGAGTCGAACGACTTGGGCACAGGGAGGAGCGAGTCCTTGAAGATCCTGGGGTAGCGGGACTGGTTGAAGGTGAGGACGTCCACGTTATGACCCTCGTACTTCTTGATGATGGCGGCCGTATCCTCGTCCGTGTTGAACGAGTTCATGAGGATGATGGGCACGTTGGAGCCGTATGTGCGGTTGAGGAACTCGACCTGGCGCACCGACATGTCGAGGAACGACATGCCGTCGCGCACCTCGATGACCGACTTGGGGCCGACGCAACCCATCGAGGTACCGAGACCGCCGTTGAGCTTGAGCACGGCGAGCTTGTTGAGGAACTTGACGGACTCGGAGTTGGAGAGGTCCTCGTAGTCAACAACCTGGCCCTCGGCGGGGGGCGCAATGCGGTCCCAGGAGCTGGAACGGGGCGGGTTAGCGGGGTTGCAATCGGGAGAGCATGGTATGGTGACCACCTACACCTCATTGCCCTTGGCCTTGTCGTTCAGGTAGCGGCGGAAGAGCGAGAAGAAGTTGTCCATCTCAGTCTCGAACAGCTGTATGGCGTGCCATGTTAGACCCTGCGATTTTCCGGTCGCCTTGCGCACCTCCTGCTGGGCAACTTGCCTTCTTCTGCTCCGGGTCGCTGACCGTCTCGGCGAGGGTGGTGAGCGCATTGCGCATCTGCGCGGCGGCGATGTTGGTCGACGTGTTCTCGAAGGCCTGGCAAGCAGCGATGGTCAGTCAGTCAGTCTGCTGCCCATCACGGCGAAGGGAGGCAAAATCAACATCAACGTCGCGGCGTATCGCTGCCGCCGGCCTCGCGGTATCTTTGGTAGCTGTCATGGCCGGTGTTGGTGGGAGGAGCAGACAATGTCGGCGGGTGGTCGGGGGCGAGGGCGCGAGTCGACGCAAGTATCCGCAGGCGTGCCGTGTAGGCGCTCGGGACTAGACAAGGGGAGAGCTCGCTTCTCGGGGACGGGAGAAGAGAGGAGAGGGAGGGGCTTGCGGGATGCTCGTATTTGGCGTCGGCGTGTTGCCGCAGCGCCCGAGACATTTCTGATTCCCATAGGGTCTGGCGACGCCTTCCCCCAACCGTTGCATGTGACCCCTCTCCTGCTCCAAAGAGAAGAGGGAAGAGGGAGGAGCAGGCAACGGCGGTTGTCGGTCGCTCAGCCACGTCGTCATGTGTGGTGCGTGTGTGTGTGCCACAAAGACCGACGGAGCCAAGCAAGCCCCTCTGTCTCTCTCGCCCTCTCCCCTCTCCCTCTCTCTCCCCCGTCCACCCTCTGTCGCTTGCCTGCTCGCTCGCTTGGCTGCTGGGCGGGCCAGGCCAGTATCGCAGCAGCACACCGGCGCAGAAGGGAGACACCACGCCGGGCAACACAAGCACAGAATATTATGCAAAGCACTCAACTCACCATGTGGGATCTTGTCTTGCCGTGGTGGCGCTTGGTGAACTCGGCCTCGTCACCGTTGCCGTTCCCCGGCTTGAGGTGCGTGGGGAGCGCACTCTTGATTCCTTGCGACGACATTGTTGGTGGTGGATGTGTGGGTGTGTGGTTGTTTGGGGGAAGGTGAATGGAGCAGAGCTGGAGCTTGGAGCCTGGAGCCTGAGGGTGTTCGACAGAGACGAGACAAGACGGGGCGGGTGTGTGTTGCGACGAGGAACAGTCGCTTGATGGGCGGGCCTTGAGTTGCTGTTTTACAGGATCGATTAGCAGCCAATTGACGTAATGGGTGCCGCTGGGAGACTGCGAGCAACGTGGGATCGCCGCGGATCAACCCCTCCTCCTTGGTGTGGTGGAACTGCAGCAGAAGAGCAGCACCAAGGAGCAGTGCTTCAGGGTGGCCAAGCTTCAGAGGTGCGGGGCTCATTTCGTGGAGGGGAAGCTCCAGAAGAGCTTGGGAGCAGCCCAGACACGGCACAACTCAACGCAGCAGCACTCACCTTTTCAGCAAACTTGGGATCTTGCTGACGGGGAGGTTGAGGAGAAGCTCTGCACGCAAGACGGTGAGAGGCAAAAGGAGAAGAAGCACAATGAGGAAGAGGCGGTCGGGCAGCCCAAGAGGTTCCCGCCCCCTGGGAATTGGATGCCTTTTATCGTCTCGCGCTTGATCGATCGAGACCCTGGTCCATTCTGTTAGTGGATCAGGTAGCTTGGGCTAGTGGGCGCGGCCGCCCCTCGTCGAGCCAGGATCCGAGAGAGCAGCTTGCCTCCACCTAGTGCAGCTCGCACGCCGCCACAACACGATCCCGCCGCGGCGGGCAGCGGGCGGCAGGCGGCGCTTCAAACGGTCGAGCATTGCGAGGTACGAGGCAGTCAAGCAGATACTTGTTGGTAGATGACGCGTGTGTCCTACAGGCAGGGAAGCCATGTCCCCCAGCCCGTTTGCAGAAGATCTACACAGCAACAAGGACCTCGCTGGGACTCGGGGCAGACAAGAACTTGGAATCCAACAACAGCTTTCGATTGTTTTCTCCCAGCAGGCGGCTGCAGGGCCTCGAGCGTCCAATAGTCCCAGCCGGTTCTGTCATCCATCCAACTCAACTGCTTGGTTGTTGGCTCAACGGTGCGAAGGTGGCAAACACCGCCTGCGCCCATCTCGGACCGCCATTTGCTGAGACGAGCCGGCTCCTCTTCCTCCTGCGCAGCCTCCCCCTGGTGAAACGAAGGCGATCATCATGTTCTTGGGATGGACCCAGACAATTTACTTTGGGCACTAACAGTCGCGCCAACACGCCCCTCCAAGGATGGCCCAGGGCGTGGGAGTTCCCCCTCCCCTCATCCATCCTCCCCTCCACGCCCCCTACCCCCCCACCCACCATCCACCCCTGCTTGACAGAACCCGAAGGGCTAATGCACTCAGCCCAACGGGAGCTACCTGAAAACAGACGAGGGCTCGCCGTCATCACCCAAGATCCACCAGCCATCATCCGGGAAATTTGATGGCATCTCCTTCGGGGGCTGAGGCGCTCCAATATTTTGGTAATGGGAGAGCGCCTGAGCTGCATTTGATAAGGCGAGGGGGCGTTTTCTATCATGTGCAAGGCGGCTGAGGCGAGGGGTCTTGTTTTTGACGTTATCCCGAAAACATTGCAAGTGTTGTACGAGGAAGAAGTCCAGAAGAAGCACCAGGCCTGGAAGAGGACGAGGCTGCCTCTTGCCTCTCTGCTTCTGCCGCTCACCGTCGACGGTTCCATGATGACGGGGCCAGGGTCGGCGCTTCCCCATCGTCTCAAGGCGCAGAGCGGCAAAAAAAAGATCAAAAACCAGAATTCGCCTCAAGGTTGTATTTTTCCACGAAAATATCGCATCTGGGCCCGATGTCGTCGTCGGTTGTTTCCCTTTCCCCCCCCTTCTCCCATCACCCCCTTCCAACCCCCCCCTTGCCCGGCAGCTCCACCAGATTTTGATGGACGCAGAAAGGAGAGACGGGTTTGTTGAGAAAACCGTACCGCAGACACGGCAGGCCCGCTCCCAATCGTCTCGTTAGCCAGTGCTGGTTGTGTGTTGTGCATTTTTGCCCTGCACTTTAGCACCTGCACTTTTGCACTTGGATGCAGCACCCGCCCGGGGCGCGATCCCGGACCGCCCAAGCAGCGCGACTGGGCTGGCCCACGTGGGGACGGCTGGTGAGGTGTTTTGTCTTTTTCCGGGTCGACGATTCCCTTCGACGCCGAGATCGATAGGGGAAAAAGGCACCGATGGGGCACCCGGGGCCTTCCGAGCACTGCCTCGATTGTGAGTCTCTTGATACAGGCGAGGTACAAGTCGCCCAGCAACGCGGCGTACTGTGCAGCCTACGCGGAGGGGAGAGATACATGGCTGGATGTCATGGTGATCGATCCGTATCATGGATGAGTAAACGCCCAGCCGCGTCCACCCGCCACTGCCCCTGGGCAGATCTGTGGAAGCAGCTTGCCGAACCTACAGGTACCCGCTCGCACGTCCATCTGTGACTCTTCCCATGGCCGCTGGGCAACAGAACGATGCTTGGCATGAGAGAGAGTGTGCTCGGAGGCGCAGCTGCCGGGACGGGCTGATGCAATAGTGTGGGCAGGAAACGGCATGGCATTGCATCACATCAGTTCTTATCGAGTTGGGCTGAGAGAACCTTGAGAGCTGAGAACATGGAAGGAGGGTTTTGATACAGGACCGCTTGCCGCTGCGGCTGCTGCTGCTGCTGCTGCTGCTGTTGGAGGATGGATGGTTGCAAGGGTCGCCAGGGTCGCGCGAGCCCCAGCGCCAGGGTCACCTCGCCTTGTCCCATCGCCAACCGGGGAATTTCTGGATTGGCTGAGCGCCTGCATCGTTGAGGCCCCACCAGCCAACCACCAGCATCCAGGTCCGAGTCGGTGAGGCATATCGGCGGTTTACTGTGCACAAGGCTAACTGGTAACTTCACAACAAATATCCGTAAACTGTCTCGGAACACTGGCTTGCCGTTTGATGCCCTTGTTTGATACTCCATACGAATACCCCTCCCCCATCGAGCATCACCGCCACCCCTTACTCCTGGTGCCTTGCATTTGTGGTTTCTAGGCCCGGCATACTGAGTATGTCATGCGTAACTTGCACCAGCCCTATTCTTCTATACCTCATTTGAAGGACCCCTTGATTCGGGGACCAGGAATAGCATGGAGTAGTTGACAACCGACTATGTAGAAGACTCCCCCTTACATACCACCACCACCACCCTCACCACAATGGGTAGCGCCGACGCCGACCTGCCCTACTGGCAAGTCAACATCCCCCCTGACCTCCGGACCGCCTCCTGCCCCGACTTCCTCCTCCACATCTCCCTCAAAGACCGCGGCATCATCAGCACCCCTGACAGCCACTACACCCCGGACTCATGGAGCACCGTCCAACACAAAGTCGCCCAGAACCGCCTCGAGCTCTTCCAGCGCCTGCCCTCCGACCTCCGCAGCTACCTCGGCTTCACCTGGAAGCTGCGCCAGGACTACGGCAGCGTCATGAACTTCATTCTGACTCAACGGCTGGGCTGGGACCTGCCCATCACCCCGCGGGGCCGGCCGTTTGAGTTTGGCGAGGACGTCAAGGTGCTGCGCAACGACTGGCCGTATGGGATCGACAAGCGGATCGTGCACCTCGTGGTGTGGACCAAGTTTGCGCTGGAGGAGGACCCCGCCACGGGGGACTTGACGGATGCGGCGCGGGGGGAGATTGAGGGCTACGTTCGCGGAGCGTTTGCGAAAGTGCCGAGGGAGAATGTTGGTTGACAGTGAGTCTTGTGGTTTTTGTGGGCTGTGACGCTGACCGGGTGGTTTATAGGTTATCTGGTTCAAGAACTGGGCCTCGCTCAAGTCGGTCAAGTCGGTCGAGCACTTCCATGTCATGCTGTTTGACCCCGACCCGGGGTTTGTGAAGGAGATCACCAATGGGGATATCCCGTCGTGCGAGAGGGAATGAGTTAAGTCATAGATGGGGTAGGAATATGGATAGAGGTTGGGATTTATGAGGCGGTCTAGGACGTGCCCGCAGTCGGTTGTGCGGTAAGAGACTCGCGCGTTGCCCGGACCTCCACGATCGGGCAGTCCGCCATCGGGACCGCGGTCGGCTTCTCCATGCGGATGAGGACTCCCCACGAGCCCTCGTGCCACTTTGAGGTCAGGACGCGCTGGGCCAGGTGGGCGCCCAGGGCTTCCAGCGTCTCGAAGGATGATTCCTCCATGGCCTGGGAATATCAGCACTGCATCTCGGGAGTAATCCAACGCAAAAACTCACCTTGACCACATCCGCCTCAATCTCCACATACACATCCTCCCCCCTCGTAAACCCCTCCACCACGACCGTCACCACCACAACCTGTTTCGCCAGCCTCTCATTCTTATTAACACCCACCAGCGTCGGCACCCTCAACCTGCTCACCTCCAGCGCCCTGGCCCTCGCCTTGACCCTCCCCCCCTCAAACACCGCGGCCGCCGTGAGCTTCACTCCCTCCCCCAAAAGCGACGCCTTCGGCAACCCCACCGTCACCGAAAACAACCTCACCCTCCCCATCCTAATCAACACCCCCTCTCCCTTCCACCCCTCCGGCGCCTCCTCCATATCAAACCCCAGCCCCGTCATTGCAGTCCACAACCCCCCCACCACATCTCCCACCCCCCTCTCCCTCTCCCCCCCTTCATTCTTCCAAACCCCCTCCATCACCCCCACCGCGCCCAGCAACTCTTTACTCAGACTGCCATAGTGGACCGTTTCCTCGCCGAGCCGGTCATCGCGCGCCGCCGCCGCAAAGGGGGAGGAAAAGAGCACCGAGGCGGAGAGCGTGCAGGGCTGGGCCTTGTGGGCGCGGTTCCAGGCGTCGTGGCCTGCGTGTTGGAGCGTGGTGTGAAGGTTGCGGACGTGCACGGCGGCTGGGGGGGAGGGGAAGAGGGCGTGGAGGTGGGGGGTTGGGAGGAGGTTTTGGAGGTGGGGCATTTTGAAGTTGGTGTGGTTGCTGTTGTTGGGTTATGGGGTGGATTGGGGTTGGTGGTTGGGAGGATGGAATGAGGGTGCGTGGTGGTAGGTAAGGCTGGTGATGGTGGCTGCGGGGTGAGGGCGCGAGGTTGTGGGATATGACGCAGGGTGGGTGGTTGGCCTGCAAGGTGGGAGATGCCGGTTTGCTTGGGTTCGTCAACGGGCGTGATGAGCAACTTGTTTTCAAAAGCAGCGGGACGGGTTGCCTGCAAGCAAACGAGCAGATCAAAAGGTGACGAACGAGGTTGGAGGGTTTGCAAAGAAGCGAGCCATGGTCCACTTCATCATGGACGGCTTGGGGTTAGGGTTGTCAACGACGCTCAATCTCGACAAGCTGCATATCGACTTGATGCTCAAGAGTATGTAATGATTATGGCCCTCTACCGCAGTTTTCAGGTATTTGAAGAGGCCGCCTTTCCAGTAAAATGAGGGTTGTATCTCCGCTCAAACTACAAACTCTGATGCGGAGGACTTGTAAGGGAAAGACTCAACTCAATGTTTGTTGACAATAATCAGGGGTGGACTGTTCGCAAGTTACTGCCAGCTCCTATCAAATGAACAACCGGATAACAACAGCTGGGTTTGATCACAAGTTTTTAGTTGGCATCCTCAAACCAGTAGGTGCCAACCTCCCTTGACACTTGATCGAATCCTTAGTAGAGCCTTGACAACTGACAGGAAGTCAACAAAGGGAGTCAAGAACATCATTTCCAGTCAACTGTGGTCAGAGTCACTAAAGGACTCTCAGGTTCAACAAGGTTTCCAAGTGTTTCTCCTGGCAGGTGCCAATTGTTGTTTGGCAAACAAGGCAAACAACCCCCCCCTGCCTTCATCCTAACTACCAACCTCGAGCCCCTTCCTCGGGCAGTATATATACTAGTTCCCGCATTCCAATTCCCGCCGCCTCCCCCAATCAACGGACCACACGGAGTGCACCGGCGCGTGGTCAAGCGGCTTTGGGTGGAGGGTCAACGGCGGGGATTTCAGCAACCGAAATGTCGCGGGTTCGACTCCCAGGCAGCGAAGCAAAATTTTCCACAAGAATCACAGGAAGGTTTTCGTAACCGCCTCCCCCTCTCGACCGGCGAGGGGGGCCAGGCGGCGAGCTTTTTGACTTTTTTTTTGGCCAGTGTTTTAGTGTTGTCCTCTTTGCCCTTTTGACATCCTACAATTGCCCCCGATCTATCTACTCCTCGGTGTTTGTTTACTTTCTAACTTCATCCACCACCACCAAAATAACCGCTTACCTGTCACGGGCTGTGTGATATTACCACTGCAGACACGCAAGTCCTCAATAAATGCATATTGACAGCTAGTCATCCTGACTGCATCTTACCACGCCCCCAAACACATCTAACCATCACCAGATTCCCGCCCCTCTTCCCCTTACGCCCACCTACCTCTCTTCCCTTCGAAGCCCACAGTCCATCACCGAGGGCTTCAATCCGCTGCCTCCAACATCCCCTCAAACCCGTAACCCGTCTGCAGCCCCATATCCATCCTCACAACACCCCACAGCCGTGGTCAAAACACACCCTTACTCTTCCCGTCCTAACCTCCCGTTAGCCAACCTCCTGACCACCCTCCCCCCACCACCTCCTCCACCTCCTCCCGGAATGGTTTTTCCCAACCCCCTCATCCACGGGCACCAAAAACCCTCGCCCCCCGCCTCTTCACCACCAAGCTTCACGCCTACCGCCACCTGGCCCCCCTCCAGGGCACCGCCATTCCCACTCTCTACAGCTGCCTATCTTACAACCGCAAACCAGCCTCCCTCCTCCTGCACCACCCCCCCGGAATCTGCCTGGCCGAGCCGGAGGCCGGAACGCTCAGGTTGCGGGAACTGTCTGATCTGCTGCAGCCGTGCTATCGCGCGCTGCATGTGTGGGATGAGGGTGCATTGCGAGAACCCGAGTCCGTGGAGCTTCTTTTTGGTGGATGGGGTGAGGGGGGTGATGGTGGTGGATTCGGAGGAGGCAGAGTTTGGGCTGGGGGAGGACGATAGGATGTGAGGGTACTGGGGGCGTGGGAGGCAAGGGCGGTGATGGCGGGTGTGGAAGTGGAAGGTCTTGGTGGTATGGTGGTATGGCGGTTTGGGGAGTGGTCAGCCACGGGGGTGGAGGATGGTGAGGCGTTGTGGCTTGGAGAGTATCGACTGCTAGGTGAGACCAGGAGCATGCTCACCACTGAAAATGCGCGAGGTTCGGGATACGGGGCCGTGAGCCACGCAGCCGCGAGGCGATAGTGCTCACGCTCGCCGGGGGCCCTGGATCTCGGTAGCTGGATCTCGTAGGTGCGAGCCGGAGGTGACGCTGGCTGTGGGGGGCGGTCTCCATGGTAATTACCACCGTGAGTGTGTTGGTGGTTCACTGGGGGTGCAACTCGGCAGTTCCAAGCCGGGAGTAACTGTACCCTTTCCCTCGCCGGCATCTACCACACGTGACATATCTGCGTGGCTGCAGCTTGTCAACCTCACCCCCATCGAGGTCCTTGCTTCTCATCTCAAAAAGGGACCCAAGACGCCCCGGATCCGGCCATGACAGCTCCAGCGGCGCACAAAGTGCTCCTTATTAGTCCCTCCCGCAGACGGCTCGCTACCGGGGGCGACACAGAAAGCGAGATGCAAGTCAGCAGCGCGATATACAGCAGACACTTGAACTATAATTGCAAATCATAGGGAACAAGACCAGAAACCCGGACAGTCTTCATGCGCGCGGCTCACCCTTGCCCACCTGGTCAGGGCCAAGCCTCCCAGACAATAACAACCTCGAGGGCGCATTGTGCCTGCGGTTCGCGCGGATATATTGTGGCGCGGCTGCATTCTACCCCAAACTTTCCCAATCGAGAGGGCATGCTGCCCAGCGGGAATCCTGGATATTGGGGTGTGCGTCACCCGTCCCGGTTTCAGAACCCGCGGGTCCCCCCTCCTTGGCCGCCGCATGTTGATGCCGATCGGACCTTAACCGGTCGACTCGGCCGCCCAGCTCCGGGGATGCGCAATCTGGCTATATTCGATGGGCAATCAGAGCCGCAATGCACATTCCGCATGGGGAACCTGTGGGATTGCCGATCGGCGCGGCGGCGGGCTTGTGCGGTGACGTCGTTTGCCCAAGACCGAAGCTGGGCCGTCTTGGGATTCCATGGCTCGATGTTGTGTGGGCGGGTGAGAGAGGGTTTCTTGGGGAGGACACCCGAGCAGTCGGGAGATCGTCCCGTGGCGAACCCCCGCGCACCACCGTCCGGGCGCTGGACGCGACGCGAGGCGGGGCGGCAGGTTGATTGCGGCGCGGCTTGGAGGGGGACGGGGGGTGGCTATCAAGGCCGTTATGCCCGTGATGGGCGAAGAGGGCATCGCGGAATGCGACCTCTGGAGGACCTGCTCGGCGCCAGCGCACCCCGGCTTCCGTGGATAGATGGGAAGGATGGATGAGTTCCGTGGATCGGGTTAGGATGAGAGCTGGGGTGGGGGGGAGGGGGGAAATCGTGGGGCAGGGTTCAGAGGCTCAAGGGGGTGTATAAAAGGGGCGGACTTCCCTGGTTACTAAGGGAGGAAGAGAGGATGAGCATCCGCAACGACTACTGAGTCCACTCCTTTACTCAACTCAACAAGTCGATCCCATCGCCAGTCAGCCCACCATGTATGCCCGGGTAGCCACCGCGCTCTCCTTTGCGAGCCTCGTGCTCGGCCAGCAGGTCGGCACGTACACGGCCGAGAAGCACCCCTCGCTTCCGATCGAGGTCTGCACGGCCCCTGGGTCCTGCACCAAGGAGGACACCACCGTGGTGCTCGATGTAAGTGGTCTTAGCCAGCTGCCCCTGCTTACACCTTTTACTGACAACCCCCCTCCTCCAGGCCAACTGGCGCTGGACGCACGTCACCAGCGGCTACACCAACTGCTACACGGGCAGCGCGTGGAACGAGACGGCCTGCCCGGACGGCGCGGCCTGCGCGGCCAACTGCGCCATCGACGGCGCCGACTACGAGAAGACGTACGGCATCACGACGCCGTCCGCGGGGGCGCTGCGGCTCAACTTTGTAACCAAGAACGACAACGGGCAGAACGTGGGCTCGCGCGTGTACCTGATGGCGGGCGACGACAAGTACCGCCTGTTCAACCTGCTCAACAAGGAATTCACCATGGACGTGGACGTGTCCAAGCTGCCCTGCGGGCTGAATGGCGCTGTCTACTTTAGCGAGATGGACGAGGACGGCGGGCTGTCGAGGTTCGAGGGGAACAAGGCCGGTGCCAAGTATGGTACCGGGTACTGCGACAGCCAGTGCCCGCAGGATATCAAGTTTATCAACGGCGAGGTGAGTTTACTTTGCCTCTGACAAGTCATATCCGACTTGAGCTGACAGATGTGACCAGGCCAACGTCGACGGCTGGGGCGGCACCGACGGCAGCTCGGGTGCGGGCAAGTACGGCACGTGCTGCGCCGAGATGGACATCTGGTACGTATCAGCTGTATTCTTGATCGAGTTCGGAGGAAACAAGGATCTGACCGCATCCGTGACTACAGGGAGGCCAACTTGGACGCGACGGCGTACACGCCGCACCCGTGCAAGGTCAACGAGCAGACGCGGTGCGAGGGCGTCGACTGCGGCTCGGGCTCGGACCGGTACGCTGGGCAGTGCGACAAGGGTGGGTTCTCGTCTCTGATATCTGTCGACTCTCCTTGAGAGATGGTAACTAACATGGGGGTGCTTCTCAGACGGCTGCGACTTCAACAGCTTCCGCATGGGCAACCAGGACTTCTACGGCACGGGCAAGACGGTGGACACGTCCAAGCCGTTCACGCTGGTGACGCAGTTCGTGACGGACGACGGGACCGACACGGGCACGCTCAAGAGCATCCACCGGTTCTACGTGCAGGACGGGCAGGTGATCCCCAACTCGGAGACGGTGGTGGAGGGCATCGACGCGGTCAACCACATCAGCGACGAGTTCTGCGAGCAGCAGAAGACGGCGTTTGGCGACAACAACTACTTCAAGACAATCGGCGGGATGGCGGCGATGGGCAAGTCGCTCGAGAAGATGGTGCTGGTGCTGAGTATCTGGGATGATCAGTGGGTTTCCCCTTTCTCTCTCTCTCTCTCACTCCCCTCCCTTTGCATTGTCCTTCCCCCTCACTCTGCCCCCCACTGGCACCCCCCCCTCCCAACCCCCGTCTCACCCACCACCTCAAACAACAACACAATGCTAACCCAGTCCCACCTCCACAGCGCCGTCTCGATGAACTGGCTCGACAGCAACTACCCGCCCGAGGCGGACCCGACCAAGCCCGGTGTCGCCCGCGGCCGCTGTGACCCCGAGGCGGGGTTGCCCGAGACGGTCGAGAAGGCACACCCCGACGCCTATGTCATCTACTCCAACATCAAGGTCGGGGCCATCAACTCGACGTTTACTGCAGCTTAGATGGAGTGAGAGAGACACTGTGGGGGCTGAGTGAGGGAGAGAGACAGGTTTCTGGTAAATACTTGGATGCGGGCATTGTATATAAGACTGCAGTGAGATGCATGGTTGGCTGGGCCAGATTAGAGGGGGAGTATTCAACCATTTTTATTGGGAAGTGGTGGTTGTGTGGTGGTTGCGTGAGTGAGTGAGTGAGTGAGTGAGTGAGACGGTGTTGTGGTGGGACCACAGACTTGTTCTCAATGGTTTCAATCCCTCCGTCAATTCCCATACCTTCCTAATTCTCTCCTTGCCAGGAATGAGGCCGCCAAACTGCTCTCTGCCGTGGATCGGAATCGTGACAATTCTCGAGCAGAGAGTTTGTCGTCGAGCTGTTGTGCGCGGTGAGGGCGAGGCATGCGCACCACACCGCAGCCCATCAAGGCCCAATCGGCCGACCCATCAGACCTGCGGCCCAGTCGGTGTGTGTACACGTGGATGGCGTCCATGGCCAGCACCTGCTGCTTGCTGCCTGGCGTCTGTCCAACTTCTTTTTTTCCCTCCTCCCGCTTTAGCCTGCAGAAGCTTTGGGCTTCTCGAGATTCGAGGGGCGCACGGGATTGGGCGCAGCGCGAGTTTTGGCCTGTCGTGCTTGCTGCACGTCGAGATGCGACGTCGGGCTGTGGTTGGAGCGATGTGCAGGTGGAGACGGGTGGGTTTCGGCTGGGCCATGGCTAGTAGCCAATCACGGCGCGTCATGAGATGCGCTGCAGCAGCTCATCCCAGCTGAAATGGGCCATCGGGCTCGGCCCGGGTGGGGGGGATGAGGTTGGAGGGAGAGAGGATGGAGGGTGAGGGAGGGGACCCTTGTTTTGGAGTGTTGCTGTTGTTCTGCTGCTGGGCCCCCAGTTCGAGTTCGGATGATGGAGGGCGAGGGTTTGTTGTGGAGGCTCCATTTGGTGGGTTCCATCCGAGTTGTTGTCGCCCAGCAGCAGCCGACCCCCCTGCTCGCTGGTTGCTCTGCTCACCGTGGCAGCCTGAGCCGCTGGGCTGCTGCTGGTCGCTGGCTGCTGGACCAACCGTGAGCGAGGAGGGGACAGGGGAGCAGGGGAGCGAGCAGGGGACCTGGCGCAGGGTAGCAACCAAACCACCGAGTGGCGGGCGGCGCTGTGGCTCGAGACAATGGACCCAAGCAGCAGCCCAGCCTCCTCGTTGCTTACCACGGGCTGGGCTTGCTTGGAGCTTGGTGCTGGACCCTGGTCGGGCAGTCAGCAAAGTGGAGGTGGGAGTCGAGGTGGAAGCGGAAGTGGGAGGTCGGTAAACCAAACCAAACAACAAAACACGGTCAACACACATCCGACCAAAACCACAACCACCACGACCTGAATATCCCCTACGCGACCAAATCCCGCGACTGCGACCCGATTGAGATACCCCGTCGCATGGTCGCAACAACACCCCGACCCCGACTCCCGCACCCGGTCCCAGACCTCTCTACCCATGTATGGACCGTGGCGGATCGTGTAAAGTCGTCGTCGTCTGTTGTTTTGACGAAGCAGAACTCCACATACATCCCTCTCTAGTGAGAACAAGCGCATGAAACCCAAGAGAGAGAGGGAGACATCGCAACCATGATGCGCGAGCCCCGTCGCCGGAGCCCGGAGAGCTCCCGGCGGCGACGCGCCGAGCGACGGCATTCCAGAGAGCAGCTCGCCGCCGCCGCCGCCGCCGCCGCTGCTGCCGCTGCCACCACCGCTCCGCCCGCCGTCGCCGATCCCGATCCCGCCGCCATGTCATCGCCCTACTCCCAGCCCCGCGCCCGCGCCAACTCGAGCTCCTCCTCGTCCTCGTCCACCTCGTCTTCCCTGATGAACATCTCGCGCAAGAGCCGCTTCGGCATCCGTTCCTTCTTTGCCTCGTCGTCGGTCAAGAAGGTCAAGAAGCGCCCCTCGTTCCGCCGCAAGAACCGCTCCTCCTCCTCCATCGACAGCGACTTGGCCTACGGCGCCGGCTACATTTCGCGCTCCTCGTTCGAGAAGCAGCAGGCCGCCCACGCCGACTACGCCCAGCAGTACCAGCCGTACCCGCAGCAGCAGTATCCTCCTGGGCAGCAATATCCTCCTCAGCAGCCGTATCCCCCCCAGCAATACCCCGGGCCATACCCCCCGCAACAATACCCCCAACAACAGTATCCTCAGCAATACCCCCAGCAATACCCCCAGCAATACTCTCAGCAATACCCCCCGCAACAGCCGCACCCTCCCCACGCCCAGTCCCATGTCTCTCACCCCTCCGAGGCCGAACCCGTGCTGGGGCCCGACGGCCGTCCGGTCCTGCATCGCGCCCAGACCGACGAGGAGATCATCGCCCTCGGCCGCAAGCTCTCGGACCTCGCCCGCGCCGAAAACGTCCGCGACCTCGAGCGCGCCGGCAAGTCCCGCCCCTCGCGCATGGTAGCCACCGCTGCCGCTCTCTCCGAGTTCCATCGCCACGGCTCCCAGGGCCACGGCACCCGCGGCCTTGGTTCTTCCAAACCCCACGGCAGCAGCCAGGATGAGTCCGACACGGATTGGGAATCCGCCTCGGACTCTGGCTCCGACTCCCCGAGCGACGGCGACTCCGACCTGGCGTATGGCGCCGTGCCCAAGTTCTCCGACCCGAGCCTGCCCCTGGAGGACCAGCACTACCAGTATCACCCACAGCAGCATGGTGCGCCGCCCGTCTTCCACGCTGAGCGCCCCCCCGAGTCCATCCGCCCGCCCAACCGCAAGAGCTCCGCCGTCGACCCGGCCATGTTCGGCCCTGTCAACTCACTGCGCGGCTTCGTGAACACCCCTTGCGGCTTCCGCCCTGGCGATTACCCCCGGCATGGCCGCAGCCAGACCGAGCCGCACCCTCACGGCCACGCGCCGCCCATGCTCGAACCCATCCCCCAGTCCAGCAGCGCCTCCATCGAGGCCACCCGGCCCATGCGCAACGTTTACCCGGTCCCGACCACGGATTCCTCGCGCTTCGAGACTGTCGCGGCTGTCGCAGCAACTGCGGCCGTGGCGGCCGTCGCAGCCCCCCTCATCGGTGCCGCCCTTGGGGGCCCGTCTACCCCCACGCGCCGCGACAGGGAGCGCGACCGCGATGGCGCCGTCTTCCAGAACCGGCCCGAGAATGTCCCCATCCAGGCCCCCAAGCCGCGCGTGCCCGTCTCGCCCCAGGTCCTCGAGGACCAGCGTGCTGTTGTCGAGCGGCAGCATCAGATCCACCACGGCAGCCCCGGCGAGCGCCGCTCAAAGAGGGACCGCGACACCGACAGGAGGAGCGGTCTTGAGTCTGTCGCGTCGGTTGCGGTTCCAGCTGCTGTGGGCGCTGCGGCTGGGATGGCGCTTTCGGGTGCTAGTGAGGCGAGGGGTGAGAAGCGGCATGATGAGCGCGGCTATGAGAGGCGCGAGGGGAGGCGCGAGTATGAGGATCGCCAGTCCGACAGGAGGACCACAGTCGAGACCGCCTCCGCCGCTCATACTCCTAGCTACCGCGACAGCCGTGGTGACAGGCGTGATGATCGCGCTTATGAGCAGACCTATGACCGGCGGGGTGATCATCGCGAGGAGCGGCGTGAGGACCGCCCTCATGAGCAGACCTACGATCGCCGTGACGAGAGACGCGATGAAAGACGCGACGACCGCCGCCCCCGCCGCGACTCAGACAGCAAGAGCACCGCCAAAATCGCCGCCGCCGTCATCGCCCCGGCAGTCGTCGCAGCCGCCGGCGCTACCATCCTCTCCGACTCCAAGAAGCAGCGCGAACTTGATGACCTGCGCGAGAAGGAGGCCCGCATCCGTGAGGAGCGCCTGGGCTACGAGCGCGAGGCCCAGCGCCACCGCGAGGCTCGTGAGGCCCGCGAGGAGGAGCAGCGTCGCCGAGACGAGCGGGAGGTCGCCGACCAACAGGAGCGCCGTACCCGCGAGGAGCGCGAGATCCGCTACAAGGAGGAGCGCCGCTCCCAGGACGAGCGCGCGCGCGCGGAGCGCGACCGGTCCGCGCGGGATGCTGACAAAAAGCGCGATCGCGAGGAGAGGCGGCTGATTGAGGAGGAGAAGGAGCGCAGTCGCGAGCGGGAGGAACGCCGCCGTGCCAAAGGAAAGGACGTCGCTACCCCTGAGGCGGCGCCGCGCTCCGAGGTGGGCGGTCTGAAGCCTGGTTCGACGAAGCCCAGCCGTGAGGAGAGGCGTGCTAAGCGCGAGGAGACCCGCCGCATGATTGAGGAGATCCAGAGGCAGCTCAATTTCGAGAAGCAGCGGTACGCGGCTCTGGACGCGGGCAAGGAACCTGAGGCTGCCAGCGGTGACCCCGGCCCCTCGACCAGCAAGGAGGCCCCGATCGACCCCTTCCAGTTCCAGGTCGCCAACGACGCCTTCAGAACCCCCCAGGTCGGCTCGCCTACTCGGGCCCCCATCATCTACACTGTTGAACCCGACTCCGAGTGGCTCAAGGAGGAGGCCGGCCCGTCCGACGAGCGCCTGAGCCGGCGCTGCTCCTTCGAGCGTGAAGTCCGCGATGCGCAGGCCATCGTCGACGAAACCAACCACTCCACCATCCCGGCCGAGGCGGGCGTCATCGCCGCCGCCATCTCGGTGGTGCAGCACGACCGCTCCCGTTCTCGGGACCGCTCGCGTGAGCCCCGCCGGGGCAGGGACCGCGAGCCGGTGCGTGACCTCGTCCAGGAAGAGGCCAACCGGTACTACCGCGAGAAGAAGATCGCCGAGAAGATTGAGGAGGAGCAGATTCGCTCGCGCAGCGCCTCCCCGAGCCCGTCCGTCGTCGACCGTTACGACGAGCCCGACGAGCCCGACGAGCCCATCATCCGCATCGTCACCCCGCCTGAGATGAAGCACGCCCCCAAGAAGAGCAGGTTCGACGGCCCCAACGCAGACGTCCGCATCGACAATGTGATCATGCCCTACGACCTCGTCCGCTTCCGCGCCCCGCCTGCCACCGCCCCCGGCCTCGGACCCGCCGTCGTGCCCGTCTTTAAGTCCCGCGACCCCTCCTGCGACCGCGAACGGCCCCTGCTGAACCTCGTCCTGCCCACCCCGCGCACCTCCCCGTCCCTGGAGAAAATGAAGGCCAAGCAGGCCGCGGCGGCGGCCGCCGACGGCGAGCCCTCCGACAACGAAAAGCAGGGCCAGCCGAAGCCCAAGATCGTCATCAACTCGCGCGGCCAGGCTGTCGAGGTCGCGGACGACTACGCCACGGGCCGCGCGGCCGAGACGGACAGCCGCGACTCCTCACGCGACCCGCCCGCGCCGAAGTTCAAGTTCAAGACGAAGAACACGTGGGGCATGGTCGCGGCCGCGCTTGCAGCGGGCGCCGCCGCCAAGGCTAAGGAGAAGAGGGCTGCTGAGGCTGCCGCCGTGGCGGGTGAGGAGAAGCCGCAAGCCGAGAGGGTGCTGCAGGCTTCGCCGACGATTACACCGCGTGAGGAGCCGGCGTCACCCGAGCCGGTTCGCGTGGAGGCGCCTGCCTCGGAAACGTCGCCCATCACGGCCCGGAGCTCGTCGCGGGCGCCGTCGACACCGCCCCGCCGGTCGAGGATGCCGTACGACTTTGATGACGAGCCGCCCGAGGTCGGCCCGAAGCCGCCTAGTCCGCAGCCGGTGCAAATGCCGGGCCAGTTTGGCGATGATATCGATTTTACCGCCACCCTCGCTGCCGGCCTGCAGAGCTCGGGGTTTGACCCGAACATTGTGATTGAGAATCCGACGTATCGGAGGCGGGACTCGCCGCCGGGGTCGAACGAGCCCGAGACGGTGGCTGACCGGCGCGAGGTTGTCCCCGAGGGCCCTGTGGAGCGGGCTTCTGCCGCTGGTGATGGGTGGGAGAACGCGTCCACCCCCGGCAGGAGGTCGCGCCGCAACCGCCAGAGCGTCGGGGCCGACTCCGTGGTCGAGGCTGATGATGAGTCGGCTACGAGGAGCCCCAAGGTGGGGAGGAAGAAGGCCAAGCGCGACTCGGGCTCGTTCGATGCCACGACGTACTCTTCCGAGGCGTCCGTTGTCAGCCCGACCAGGACTAAGAAGAACCGCCGCACCAGCACCAAGGAGTCCTTCGACATACTGGAGGGCGACGAACCGCCTGATCGACCAGGGACGTCCTTCCAGTGGATTAGCCGTGAAGTGAGCTCGGTCGTCTCGGATCCCAGCAACCAGCAGCACAACGGCCACCACTACGACAGCAAGTCTGTCGTCTCTCTCCCCACCAACGGCAGCAGCGAGCACGTCTACACCCAAAACGGAGACGGGAAGGATTCTTTTTTAGGTAATGCCGGCACCTTTGGCGCAGGTGCCGGCATGGCGGGAACCGCCGCGGCTGCGCTCGCAGCGCGCTTCTCCCGCCCCAACGCCGCCCATCTCTCCGCCGCCGTCGAGAACGACGAGCAGCCCTCGGACGAGGACCATCCCCCCCGCAAGCGCAGCGTCAGCTACAGCTCCCAGACCGTCGACCCGGAAATCATCCAGCGCGAAATCAAACCCGCCATCGACCCACAGTACGGCGACCTGCTGCCCCTGCCGCCGAGCGAACCCAACTCCCCCAACCCGGACCAGTTCTTCCAAGACGAACAGTCCTTCCCCTCCCTACCGGCCCTCCCCGATAGCGAGACCGAGGAGATTCCCGCTCCCCGTCCCCGCCGCGGCACCGTCATCCACACGCACAACCGCCGCCGCTCGGGCGTCGACACCACACCCAAGACACCCTCCCGCACCGCCGTCCCAGTCCAATTCCTCATCAACCGCACCTCGGGCGCGTCTTCCCCAGCCTTCCGCTTCCCCTCCCCGATGCACTCCCCCGTCGCCACCACGGCGGTCGCGGCAACAACCGCATTCGCAATGGCGGCCACCGGTGCTGGGGACACCTCCCCGTCGCAGAGGAGCAGACCCCCTGCCCGCCCGACATCGTGGGACTCGTCGCGCGAGTTCAAGCCGCTCTATCTGATCGAGCACACCGCGCAGCAGAGCGGGGCGGGCGCCGCGGCCGCGGTGGCGGACGGGGCTGCGCTGGTGGAACTGCCGCCGAGCGAGCCGCCGAGCGAACCGCCCAGTGAGCCGGAGAGTCCGGGGACTGAGGGCGAGGGGGGCGCGGATTCGGAGGTGGAGTATCTCGATCTGGAAGGCGCCGAGGGGCTTGGGTTGGTGGCGGCTGGTGGGGGGTTGATGGGTGGGTTGGTGGGTGTTGGAGAGGGGATGGTGAGGTTTGTCACGACGGAGGAGGATGGGGGGGATGGGTCGGGCGAGACCACGCCGAGGGCGGGAGAGACTGGGGTGGGTGGGGAGCCGTTTGCGAGGGAGCTTGTGGCGGCGCTGGAGACTCTGGAGGAGGGTCCTGCGCTGGAGGAGACGCCGGCCCCTGCCGCGGTTGAGCTACTCCCGGCTCAGGAGGAGCGGGAGATGGCCCCCGAGCCTCTGGAGCAGCAACCTGCCTCGCCCTCACCCGCGGTGTCACACCCGGATGCTGCGCCGCTGCCTGAGCCTGAGCTTGAGCTTGAGCAGCTCCCCGCCCTGCCGGAGAGTTCCCCCGCCTCGCCTACGCTGGTGGCGGCTCCTGAGGAGTCGCTTCCCCTGCCCGAGACCACACTTGTGGAACCTGCCCCTGAGTCTCTCCCCCTGGTCCGCGTCGAGGATGAGTTGCCTGCTCTCCCCGAGAGTCGACCTGAGTCGCCCACTATTGGTATGATTTCCCCCACTCACTGTTTACAAGGTGATGAATACTTAGCTAACAGCGTTGTCAGCCCGCTCTTTGCCCACAGCTGAGCAGCCTGTGGTTGAGGAAGAGCCAGAATTCGTCCGGGACGTGGAGAGATCGCCTACCCTTCCCGAGAGTCGCCCTATATCCCCCATTTTAGGTATGTTGCTCCCTCCCTCCTTACTTGAGGTCGATGAGCGACTTGCTAACCCCCTCATCAGCGCGCTTCAAACCCATCCTGGCACCCGTCGCGGCTCCCACCTGGCCCGTCCCTGCTCAAGAACTGGTCTCCGACCTCGACCTTCAGTTTCTGCCCGTCCTTCCCGAGAGCCGCGCCGACTCGCCTGCCTACACTGCGAGCGTTGCAGAGTCACCGATCTGGGTGGAGGATGATGTGTCGTTTGACCTGCCCGCTCAGCTGCTGGGTCGCGAGCCGCTGGAGTTTGAGGCCCAGCCGTTCGTGCCTGAGAGCAGGCCTGAGACGCCTGTTGCGGCGGAGAGAGGCGTTGAGGTTGATCTCCTGGAAAGCCACACTGAGACGCCTGCTGTGGTGGAAGCTGCGCCGGTTGAGGAAGTCATCGATGACAGCCTGGAGAAGCTGCCTCCTCTTCCGGAAAGCCGGCCCGAGTCTCCCGCGCAGGAGGCTGCCGTTCCGGCCCCTGAGGTGGAAGAGCCGCCTGTGGCTGAGCCGCTCGAGCCGCGGTTCAGTCAAGAGCCTACCATGCACGAGCGGGACTTTGCCGAGATCCTCTCGAAGGAGGAGCCTTCCGAACCGCTCTACGAGCCCCCATCAACTTACAAAGAGCTTAAGAGCGTCGAGTCTCTCAAGCGGATCCCGAGCCCTATCCCAACCCACGCCTTCGAGAAGCATGAAGCCCTGGATGCTGCCGACAAGACAGATTCCGCTCTGGCGATGTCTGCCGCCGCAGCGGGCGCCGCAGCCGCCGCTGGCCTTGTCATCGCGCACATGCGGCATGGCGACGATGCCCAGCCCGATGTTCAAGGTGTCGAATACGACAAGACGCTCTCGCCCGGCTACGACAAGGCTGAGAGCGTTTATTCGTTTGATGGGGACGCGTCAACCGTGGCGGTCTCTGAGGCCCCGACTTACCTGTCTGGCTCGACGTTCTACGAGTCCCAGCCGGATGCTGGGAAGGTTGAGGACGCGCCGCCGCGCCCGGGCACGCTCAGTTATCTACTTGGCAGGAGGGGTCAGAAGTCTCAGGTCCAGGAGGAGACTACTGCCGATGCCCCTTCGCCTTCGGAGACTCAAGCTGAGGCGCCGGTTGAAGAGCCGCTTGTTACGTCTGCTGCTCCTGCGGAGGAAGCGCAAGACGACGTCCCCCGGACTCCCACCACGCGCAAGAAGGGCAAGAAGAAGGCTGGTAAGAAGGAGGTTTCTTGGGTCGAGCCCGAGAGTCAGGCTGGAGAGCCGGCCTCTGAGGCTCCCCAAACCCCCACGCTTGAGCAAGTCGCGGAGGACACAACTACCTCCCGCGAGCAGCCTGACTCTTCGGCCGCGGCCCCCACCCCGAGCAAGAAGGGCAAGAAGAAGAAGGGCAAGAAGTCTGCTGCAGCGGAGCCCAAAGAGGAGCCCTTACCGGCCGCCGGCAGCGTCTCTGATGCCGTCCGGGAGGCGCTGGCGGAGGCGGCTAGCACGGGGATCACCGACGAGGCATCCACCTCGGGGCACGTGGAGGCGCGCGAGTTGTCTGCCGCGGACGCAGGCCTGCCTAGCGTTGAGCACAAGACCCCGGCCGAGTCAGCGGCTGAGCCAGACTCTGACTTGCCGCCCGCCTCAGCTGAACCCGAGGCGCACCAACAGCCTGTCCAGGCCCCCGCAGAGCCGAAGAGGGTGAAGAACCGCCTCTGGGGCTCGTCGTTCTCGATGCTGCCCTCGCTCAGCGGCGGCGTCGGGTCGCTCTTTGGCATGGGCAAGCGTGATGCCGCTCAGACGGAGCAGCAGGAGGCCAGGATGGACGACGAGGTCCAGGACGAGCCCGAACCCAAGCCCGCGCCAAAGCAGCAGGAGGAGGAGCAGCAACAACAAGGCAGCGCCGTGGAGCCATCAGAGCTGCCCAAGTCTCCACCCCAGCCCCCTGCCCTAGGCGAGTCCAGCAGCCCGACCCCCGATGTGGGGCCTGCAACGGACGTGCATGCACCCCCTGCCAGCGACAAATCAGTGGGCGACACGGCGAGCGGCGCGCCAGACACCGCTGTTTGGGAGCCCAACGAGCGGGGCCCCGATGCCCCTGGCCTCCCCACAGCCGGCCCCGTTGAGGAGGAGACGGCGCCGTCGGATGCGGCAGGCCGCCTCGAGGATGCCGCCGCCCCTGCTGCTGTGGGCGTGGAAGAGGTGGGCGACGCCCAGCCACGCGAGGGGGGTGGACTCGAGGAGCAGCAGGAGGAAAGTGACAAAATCGGACCGAGGTCGCCCGACCTGTCCCCGGAGTCTGTCGTGCCAGAGGACGTCGCCGTCGCCAGCGACGCGCAGCGAGCAGCAACACCGCCGCCACCACCGCCCATTGTCGAGACGCCCGTCGCCGCGGATGAAGGTGACGACTCAGCGGATGCCATGGCTAATAAGAAGGGAAAGAAGCCGCTGCGCAAGGATGCGACGCTGGACAGGGACGCGGCCACCGCTGTCAAGGAGCTGCCCCAGGATGAGCCCACCGTCCCCCCCCAGGAGCTGACACAGGAAAAGGAGATGGCCTCTTCACCACCTGCGCCAGCCGTTGTTGAAGAGGCTGCGCAGCCTGTCCCCGAGCC
This sequence comes from Staphylotrichum tortipilum, assembly GCA_033296695.1. Classification (NCBI taxonomy): domain Eukaryota; kingdom Fungi; phylum Ascomycota; class Sordariomycetes; order Sordariales; family Chaetomiaceae; genus Staphylotrichum; species Staphylotrichum tortipilum. The sequence goes on along the minus strand of MU855344.1, from coordinate 53,666 downwards.
TACCGCCGATGCCGAGGCCGCCGCGGAGCCTACCGGTAAGAAGAAGAAAGGCAAGAAGAAAAAGAAGGCTGCCGCCGCGGCTGAGGCTGCCGTTGAGGAGACGCCCGCTGTTGTTGTTGTCGACCCTGCCGTTGCCGAGCCCACACCCCAGGAACCGACCCCGGAGCCTGCTGCCGAGCCCGCTGCCGCCGAACCTACGCCCCAGGAGCCAACACCAGAGCCTGCCGCCGCCGCACCCGCCCCGCAAGAGACAACAACACCAGAGCCCCCCGTCCCCGAGGTCCAGGAGCAGCCAACCCTGGCCCCCGAGGTGGTCGAATCTGCGCCAGCTGTTGAGATACCAAAGGAGGTGCCCGAGGAACCGGCGACTTCAAGCAAGAAGAGCAAGAAAAAGAAGAAGCAAGCTAGTGTAGAGGTGGCTGAGGCGCCTGCTGCTGCTGCTGCTGCTGAAGTCGTTGCGGAGGCGGGCACGCCGGAGGTGGCAAGGGAGCCGGGGTTGGAGACGCCGCTGGAGGAGCCTGTTGTGGTGGAGGCGCCTGTTGTGGAGGCACCTGTCGTCGAGGCTCCTGTTGAGGAAGCGCCTGTCGCGGAATCGCCTGCCGTGGACTCGCCTGTTGCGGAAACGCCTGTCATGGACTCACCTGTCGTGGACTCGCCTGCCACGGACTCGCCTGTCGTGGACTCGCCTGTCGTGGACTCGCCTGTCGTGGACTCGCCTGTCGTGGACTCACCCCAACCAGAGGTGGCAGCCGAGCCGCAACCGGTTGAGGCGGCTGAAGCTGCGCCTGAGCCCACCAGCTCGGGAAAGAAGAAAAAGAAGAAGAAGAAGGCGAAGGACTCGGTCTCGGTCGTGGAGGAGGTGCCACAGCCTGTTGAATCACAGCCTGTTGAATCACAGCCTGTTGAATCACAGCCTGCCGAGTCACAGCCCGCCGAGTCACAGCCCGCCGAACCGCAACTTCCCGAGCCCCGGCCTGCCGAGTCTCAACCAGCGGAGCTTGTCCAGGAGCCCGAGGAGATTCCTTCCCCGCCGGTTGAGGGGCCTTCGATTCCCGAGACGGAGGCTACGCCCCAGCCTGAAGAGACCCCTGCGCCGGTTGCCAGCGGCAAGAAGAAGAAATCCAAGAAAAAGAAACAAGCCTCGATTTCTTTGGAGCCCGAGACCGCCCCGGCCGAGCAGGAGGGGAGCACTGCTACTCCGTCCACGGCAGATGACCAGCCAAGCACCCCCGGCGACGACCTGACCCAGCCGGCCAACTCCGCTGCAGTTCAGGAGGCAGAGGACCCCGTCTCGGCCTCGCCAGGCAGGAAGAAGAAGAAGCGGCACAGCGTCACCTTTGCGGAGCCTGTTGAGGAGCAGGCGGGCTCCGCCAAAGCAAGAGGTGAGGACGACGAGCAGAAGACCGTGGACGACTCCGAGGATCCCCTGGTGGTTCCCGCGCAAGGCGGCGACTCTGTTGATGAGAACCCCCCTGTGCAAACCGAGGCCCAGGACCCCAGCGCTCCTGTTGGTGTTGATGCTCCGTTGCCCGATGAGAAGAGCCCTGAGATTTTGGATGAGGATGTTGTTGTCGTTGCCAGCCATGAGGAGGAGGAGGTGCCGTTGGATGGACCTGGATCTGGACCTGTGGAGGAAAATTTGTCGCCGAAGGACGTTGCGGGTGCGCGTGAGTCCGAGAGTTCATCATGTCTTGAAAAGTAGGAAAAGAATGCCCGAGTTGACTTTTTTTTGCGTGTTTCAGAACTGCCCATTCCTGAGGATCCGTCCGCGCCTGGTGCTGAGGATGTGTCGTCCGCGGCGTCTTCAAAGAAATCCAAGAAGGACAAGAAGAAGAGCAAGAAGGGGAAGGCTGCCCTGGAGGCCGACGCCGAGACTGATGATGCTGAGCCGGCGGCGGCCACGCAATCGCCAGACGCTCGTGCTCCTCCCGCCTCCGATGGTGTGCAACATCAACAACCACAACCACAAGGTGACAGCCCGATGCTCGCCTCAGATGCCAGAGCCCCACAAGACAACACCAACGACACCACTGAGCCAGTGACAAGTGGTGCAGCCAGCCCCCGGCCCGAGCCAATAATAGCTGCCGCCCTAGGCGCCCACCAACAACAACATGAGCCACTCCTCGCTGGGGCACCCACTGGGGGAGCACCCGAGCCCGAGCCCAGTGAGTCTCACCCATGGGAGGACAATAAGAAGGAAGACGAGAGCAAGCCATCTCATAACGGCCCTCCTGACCTCGAATCAGCAGCCACGGAGCACACGCGAGCCTCGTCTCCGTCCCAAGTCGCCGTCGATGTGACCACCACACCATTGTCGTCCACACAGCAAGAGGACATTGCTGCCCAACCAACAGAATGTAAGCTCCCTTCTCAGTTTCAGCCACAGCCAGAACCCACAGCTCACACGACCGCAGCCACCACCACCGAGGGTGAACCCTCCGGACAACGACAACCTCCAGTCGAGGCATCGGATGCGTCCCAGCCTACCACCACCTCACAGACCCCTTCTTCCCCAACCTCTCTCCCCGCATCCCGCCCCTCCACCCCGCCCCAGTCGCAGGACATGACTTCACACTCTCCCGAGGAGCGCTCCCCCTACAGCCTCCTCAACAAGTCCAAGAAGAAGCGCAAGAAGCCCAAGGCCGACGCCGAGCCATGGCCCATCGACTCGCCTGAGCTGCTCCGGCAGGAGGCAGTGCTGCCGCCGCCGCCCGAGCCCGTCATCCCCTTTGAGAGCCGCGACATCGAGCGCATGCTCCGCCAGCTGAGCACCGTCGAGGAGGAGACGGAGCCGCCCACCGAGTATGCCGAGAGTGACGGCCGCTCGCTGATCTCGGCGGATGACGCGCGGACGCTGCGCCAGCGCAAGTCGACGATCTCGGAGTCGTCGAGGACGGTCTCGTCTTGGCATGATTATGATGGCTCCAACGCCGCTGCTGCGATTGCCGCCGCTGCCGCCGCCCTCGCTGCAGTCACTGATTCTCCGCCGCCCCTGGATGATCCTGCCCATGATTCTGGAGAGGGCAGCGTCTATTCGCTCAAGAAGACGACGGGGAAAAGGGGGAAGAAGGACAGGGCGGAGAAGAAACGCAGGACCTCGACAGGGGATGATTTCTGGCCGAGTAGCGATGCGTCGGGCGCCGAGGAGCCTGAGCTTCTGCCCGCGCCCGCCCTCGAGGCCGCGCCGGTTCTCGAGGAAACTAAGGTTCTCGATGAGAAGGCCGAGGCGGAGCCGGAGGTCGTACCCGTCGAGGAGACCCCGGCCGAGAAGGTCGTCGTCCAGGAGGATGTTCCCCGGGATGCGGCTGAGCTTGCTCCAGAGTCGGTGGTGGAGGCTGCACCTGAGCTTCCCGCCCCTGAACTTGCTGTCGAGCAAGCTGATAAGTCCCTCGCCGACGATGCCACACCGAGCGTTATGCAGGAGCCTGAGGCCATCGTGGAGCCCGAAGCCGTCGAGCTTCCCCAAGAACCCACCCAGGAGCACGAGGTTACCCCCCTTCCACAAGAACCACAGCCCGTCGAGGTTCTTCAAGAACCAGCACCCATCCAAGAGCCCGAGGCTGTTGAGCTGCCTCAAGAACCCACTCAAGAGCCAGAAGCCCCTCAGCCTCCGCAAGAACCCGAGGCTCCAGCCGAACCGGAGATCGTCACCGGCAAGAAATCCAAGAAGGGCAAGAAGAAGCAGCAAGCCTCTCAATCCCAAGATACCCTTCCTGTTCCCGAACCCGCCACCCCGGTCGACGAGCCGGCCGCCGAGCCAGTCCCTTCCCCAACTGATGAGACTCCCGCGGAACCAATCGTTGAGGAATCTGCTGCCGTTGTCACCGAGCAACCAGCCGATGAACCCGCTCCGGAAGCCACTCCTTCAAAGAAATCTAAGAAGGACAAGAAGAAGGCTAAGAAGGCGGCTAAGGCGCTGAGTGAGGAGACTGCGTCTGTTGCTGAGGTGGCTCCTGCGGAGGAGCCTGTCCCTGTCCTTGCCCATGAAGCGCCCCCGGTTGATGAGCCTGCTCCTGTTGAAGAGACTCTGCCGACTGAGGAGCCTGTTCTCGCTCCTGTTGAGGAAGACGTTCCAGCTCCCGCTGAAGGGATTCTTCTTGCTCCCGTTGAGGAGACTCCTCCCGCTCCTCATGAGGAGATTCTTCCTGCCCCCGTTGAGGAGGCCGTTTCGGCTCCTCCTGAGGTTATTCGTGCACCCGCTGAGGAGCCTCTTCTTGCTCCCGTTGAGGAGGCTGCTGCCCCTCCTATCGAACAGCCCCTTGTCACCGAAGAACCTTCGACAGTTGGGGAACCGGCGACGCTTGAAGAGCCCGTTACCGCTCAGCAGCCCGCGGAATTGGTCGTGTCTCCAGACCAGGACGAGTCCCCTAAGTCCACGGACGCAGACGTCCAGGAGGAAGCTTCCATCCAGCCCGAACCAGAGGCTTCCACTCAACCCGAGCCACAAGCTGAAGAGGCCCCTGTCTCCAAGAAGAAGTCCAAGAAGGACAAGAAAAAGAAGAAGGGAACTCCTCAACCGGAATCCGAGCCTGCGCCAGAGCCCGCAACACCCGTAGTCGAAGAAGCCAGCTCGCTCGTACCGGCTGAAGCCGACGAGCCTGTTCGCGAAACCCCAGAGCTTGCCCCCGAGGTTGGTCACGACGTCGCACCGCCCGCTGATGTGCCTACCGAAACCCCCGAGACCGCTCAGGACGTCACGCAGCCCGCCGACGTGTCTTCCGAAATCCCCGAAGCTGGTCAGGAAGTGGAACAGCCTGTCGCTGTGCCAACCGAAATCTCCGAGCTTGCTCAAGAGGCGGAGGCTGCGCCTACGCCGGCCAAGAAATCCAAGAAGGACAAGAAGAAAAAGAAGGCGTCACAACCCTCCGAGCCTGAGCCTGCTTCTTCCGTCGAAACGCCAGCTGCCGAAAAGCCAATCGCTTCTCCGCCCGCGGAACCCCAAACTCCCGCAGAGGAGGCCCCGGAGCCTGTGTCTGAGACCGTTCAGGATTCACCTGAGCTCGCTGTCCAGGCTGCCCCAGAGACCACTGAGCCTCCAACTGAGACTGCTCAGGAGGCTGCTCAACCCGAAGCTCTTCCCTCCAACGAGCCAACAATCGAGGAGCTGCCGTCCAAAAAGAGCAAGAAAAAGAAGAAGGGCTCCAAAGCCGTGGAACACGACTCTCCTTCGGACGGTGCAACCCCCTCGGTTGAGGAGCCGGCCACTGCACCAGTGGAACCTGAACCTGTTGTCCCTGAACCCGCTCACGAGCCCGAGTCAGCCGCCCTCGAGGAGACACCTGTGCCACCAGTAGAGGAGCCCTCTGCGCAGCCCGCTGAGGAGCTCGCACAGCCTGAGGAGAGCCAACCATCACAGCTTGAGTCCACGTCAGAGGCGCCACAACCGACGCTGGCCGAGGACACTCCAGACGCGCCAGCCAAGGGCAAGAAGGGGAAGAAAAAGAAGGGGAAAGCGGCCAAGGCTGCCGCTGCTGAAGCTGACACCACGTCCCCTTCTCGCGCCATGACACCTTCCCTGGAAGAGACTTCGCCAGCTGCGGAGCGCGAGACCAAGCAGCCCCCGCCTGAGGCGGCCCATGATCCTGAGACGCCAATCGTCGAGGACTCGTCGGTGCAACTGGTGGAGGAGACCCAGCCCGTTGAAGCGGTTTCGGAAGAGGTTGAAGACATCCCGGCACAGGTTGAAGAGGTTCCAGCACCGGTCGAAGACGTCCCGGTACCGATTGAGGAGGCTCCAGCACAGGTTGAAGATGTCCCGGCACAGCCTGAGGCTCCGCAGCAGGATCCGCCAACGCCTGTTGAGGAACCATCGGAGACTTCAGCCAAGGGCAAGAAGGGCAAGAAGAAGAAGAAGGGTTCAAAGGTTGTTGAAGCCGAGCCTGAGACTACTCCCCTCGCGGACAAGGCCGCGCTTGTGGATGAGCCGGCACCGGTTGTTGAGGAGCCTGCCCCCATCGTGGAGGAGCCCACCCCGGCAGTCGAGACCCCCGCACCGGCTGTTGAGGAACTCGCCCCGTCTCCGGAAGCGATCATATCTGTTTCCGAGGAGCCTGCAACCGTCGAAGAGCCCACAACCACTCCTGAGAAATCTGGCGAGCCGGAGGAGGCTGCAACCCTCCCTCCTGCCGAACCCGAGCCTATCGTCGAGAATCCCCAGCCTGAGCCCGAACCGGCTGTCGAGACTGCTCAGCCCGAACCTGAACCTGTTCAGCAGGAGACCCCCGCCGAGGAGGTCCAGGACGCGCCGACGACCAAGAAGGCCAAGAAAAAGAAGAAGAGCAAGGACTCCAAGATTCTCAATCCCGAGCCTGAAGCAGCGTCAACGTCTTCTCCTTCTCCCCCGGAGGAGCAGCCCGCCCTCGTCAACGATCCTGCGCCAATTCTTGACGAACCGTCCGCCATCTCAGAGGAACCCGCTAGCATCGCCGTCGAGGAACCCACCAGCGACCCCAAAGAGCCCGATACGCCCGTTCCCGACGTCCCAAGCGCCCCGGTGCCTGATGTTCCCACCGCTCCGGTCCCCGAGGTGCCTAGCGAGCCCGTTCCAGAGGCGCCCAGCGAGCCCGGTCCCGAAGTCCCGAGCAAGCCTGTAGATGATAGCCCAGCACCAGCCCCCGAGCCGGAGGAGCCTGCTGCTCCTCCCACGCCGCCGAAGAAGGGGAAGAAAAAGAAGAAGAGCAAGGGCTCGCAGGTTGTTGAGGCTGAAGCTGCTGCCGCTGCGCAGGAGCAGCCTGCAGAGGAGCGGGCGTCGGTCCTTGAGGAATCGACTCCTTTTGTTGAGGAGCCTGCTACTCTTGTCGAAGAACCATCACCTGTTCTGGGTGAACCTGCCCCTGTGGTGGAGGAACCCGCTCCTGCAATTGCCGAGTCTACTCCTGTCGTCGAAGAGCCTATTCCTCTTGCCGAAGAACCAGTCGCTGCCGTTCAAGAAGAGCCCGAAGTGGCTGTCCCCGCCGTGGTTGAAGAGCCTTCCCCAGTCTCTGACGCACCCCAACCAGAAACCCAACCCGAGGAGAGTTCAGAGCCGACGTCCAAAAAGGCGAAGAAAAAGAAGGGCAAGAAGGGCAAGAGCAAGCCTGTCGACATCATCGAAACCGAGCCTGAGCCGGAACCTGAGGCTTGTCCATCCACACTCGCAGAGGATGCTGCCACCGCGCCCGAAGAAGTGGTCCAACCTGTGGAAGAGGCGCCCGTTGTCCCAGCTGCGGAGGATATTCCCGTTGCTCCCGTTGCAGAGGAGACGCCCATTCCCCCGCCCATGGAGACTGCCGAAGACCCAAGCGCCACCGCTCCTCCCCCTCCCGCCGTTGATGTGATGGAATTGGTGCCCGAGACACCGCAGACCCAGTCAGAGGCCCCGACAGACATTGACCAGGCGCCGCTGGCTGCGAAACCCAAGAAGCAGAAGGGCAAGATTGCTTCGCTCATGTCTCTCTTCGAATCTAAGCCCGCCGCTGCGCCAGTTGCCGACAAGAAGGCGATCGACGAGCCGAAGCCGGCTAAGGCCGCTGTCGACGCACCTGCTCCTGTTGTAGAAGAGCCTGTACCGGTTGTGGAAAAGCCCGTTGCCGCTCCCCTCGATGAGCCTGCGTCTGTCGAAGAACCCGCATCTGTTGAGGAGCCTGCGCCAGCTGTTGAAGAGCCTGCGCCCGTGACTGAGGAGCCCACGCCTGTCGAAGAGCCCGCCCCTGCCGAAGAGCCCATCTCCATTCCTCCTGTTGTCGAGGAGCCCACCTCGGTTGTCGACGACTACACCACGGCCGATTCACCTGCTCCCATTGAAGAACCCCTCGCCGTTGCCGAAGAGCCCGCTCCCGTTCTGGAAAATGAGCCCGCGACCGCTATTGAGGAGCCTCAGACCCAACCGGAGACACAGCCCGACGACGAGCCGGCTGTCTCAGTCAAGAAGTCCAAGAAGGACAAGAAGAAGAAGGGCAAAGGCTCAAAGACCGTGGAGCCAGAGCCCGTCTCTTCTGACACGCCGGCCACGGGGGAAGAGCCTTCGGCCGACAAGGAGCTCATTGCAACCCCTGAGCAGCCAAGCACCTCCCAGGAACCTGAGCCTGAGACTCTCGTGGAGCCGCTTGTTGAACCCACCACGGCCGATGTGCCCGCCACAGCCCTTGAGCAAACCCCGGAGACCCAGCCCGAGCCCGAGCAAATCTTGGACGGTCCCGTCAAGAAGTCTAAGAAGAAAAAGAAGGGCAAAGGCTCCAAGGCGGTGGAAGCCGAAGATTCTGGAACCAGCACGCCTGCTGCGGTTGAGGAGCCGGTTGTCCAAGAACCTGTTGCGCAAGAACCTGAGACCGAGCCCGCAGCAGAGACAACGGACTTCGTCCCCGCCGAGACTCCGGCAGAGGCCGCAGCAGAGACAACTGACATCCCCTCTGAGACAACCGAGCAACTTCTCCCTCCGGTCGTTGAAGAACCCGCACCCTCAGCCGAACCGGCGGAACAGCCTGCCTCCGCCCTCATTGACGAACCGACACCGCTCCCAGAGACTCCCCAAGAGCAGCCAGAAGAGAGCCGTGATCTTCCCGCCAAGAAGTCCAAAAAGAAGAAGAGGAAGGGATCCAAGATCATCGAGGCTGAAGGTTCTGGGTCTGTCACTCCTGCTGCGGTCGAGGAACAGAGCTTGATTGTGGAGGAGCCCGCCCCTCTCGTGGAGGAGCCTGTCGCCGAGGAGGTTGCCGCTGAGCCTCCTTCCGAGACCGCCATCAACACCGCCAAGGACCTCCCCACGGAGATAACTGAAGAGCCTTCAACCGTCGTCGTCGTCGAGGAGCCGGCCTCTATCCCCGAGTCGAAGCAGCCCGCGCCCGCCATCGAAGACTCGGCTTCGGTTCCTGAGACGCCGCAAGAACAGCCCGAGCAACCCTTGGACGTCCCCGTCAAGAAGTCCAAGAAGGAGAAAAAGAAGAAGGGTTCTAAGGCTGTTCAAGCCGAGCCTGCTCCTGAGGTTGCTATGCCTGTTGTTGAGGAGCCGCCCGTCGTCGACGAGACGCCTGCCATTGAGGATCCCGTCGTTGAGGAGCCGCCTATCGTTGAGGAGTTGCCTGCGATTGAGGAGTCGCCCGTCGTTGAGGAGTCGCCCGTCGTTGAGGAGTCGCCCGTCGTTGAGGAGCCGCCTGTGGTTGAGAAGCCACTCGTCGTCGAGGAGCCTGTGGTTGAGGAGCCGCCGGTTGTAGAGGAGTCGCTTGTCCCTGAGGAGCCAACACTTTCCCGAGAACCCCCCGTTGAGTCCCTGCCGCCCCCTGAGGAGACCAGCGTTGAGCAAGCAGCTCCCGTTCCTGCTGATGAAGCCAGCCCTCCTCCCGAGATTCCCCAGGAAGCGCAGCCTGAGGAGACAGTCGCGGCCCCGGCCAAGAAAAAGAAGGGCAAGAAAGGCAAGAAGGCAGCTCTCGACTCCCAATCTGCCTCCCGCCCCGATACACCATCCGCTGAGGAGCCCGCGCCAGCTGTCGTGGATGAGCCAACCCCTTCACCAGAGCCCGTGGTTGAGTCGCCGCCGGCACCGCTTGAGGAGACGACCACCGAATGGCCTTCCACTCCGGTTACTGAGGATGTGCCAATCCCTGAGGTGGCGCAAGAGACAGAGCCCGCCGCGATCCCTGAGACTCCGGTCAAGAAGAAGGGCAAAAAGGGCAAGAAGGCAGCTCTCGAGTCCCAGTCTACCTCTCGTCCCGATACCCCTTCTACCGAGGAGCCCGCCCCCGCTGTGGAGGAGCTTCCCGTTCCGCAAGAACCCGCAATTGAGTCGCCGCCGCCGATTGAAGAGGCAGCTCCAAAACAACCCTCGACTCCCGTCACCGAGGATGCGCCAGCGCCTGACGTCGCGCCTCCCACCAGCCCTGAGCCCCCTGCCAAGAACAAGAAGGGCATGAAGGGGAAGAAGGCAGCTCCTGAACCTGAGCCTGAGCCTGCGCCAGAGCCTGCGCCAGTCTTGGACGAAACCCCGGCGCCGGCCGTTGAGGAGCCCGTCCCTGTGCCGACGCCTGCGGATGAGCTGACGCCTGCGGACGAGCCGACGCCTGTGGGCGAGCCGACGTCTGTGGGCGAGCCGATGCCTGTGGGCGATCCCACGCCTGTGGACGAGCCCATCAGTGTCGTCGAGGAGTCGGTGGCTAGAGACGATCCCGCGCCGATCGCCGAGGGGCCCGCCATTTCCCAAGAGCCGACTCTCGACCTACCGCGAGGTGTTGAGGAACCGGCGACCGAACAATCCCATGCCACTCCTGCCGCGGAAGAGTCCAGCCCAGCGTTCATCGTTACACCTGAGCCGCAGGCCGACGCCGAAGTCAGCCCTCCTGCGAAGAAGAAGAAGGGGAAGAAAGGGAAGAAGGCGGCTCTTGAACCAGAGCCCGAACCCGGGCCGATTTCCGAGACTCTGGCACCCGTCTTTGACGAACCCGCGCCTACACTGGAGGAACCCACGCCCATTACTGAGCCCACCATTCCCCAAGAGACATCTCTCGAGCACTCGCGATATGTTGAGGAACCGGAACCAGAGCAGCCTGTCCTCCCTTCTACCTCCGACGAGCCCAGCACCGCAACAGACCCCACTCCCGAGTCGCAGGCTGATGACAACTTCGGCCTCCCCGCCAAGAAGAAAAAGGGGAAGAAGGGAAAGAAGGGTTCTGTGTCTGAAACAGCCTCTGGCGTTGCCACTCCTTCCCTCGAGGAGCAGTCTCCCCCAGCCGAGCCAGAGCTTCCAGTCCCGGAAATTATCAGCTCTGAGCCACCAGCCAGTGCCGAGCCTGCCAGCGACGTCGTCACAGAGGCACCAGAGCCCGCCCCAGCGGAAACAGAGGTATTGGAACAGCCAAACAAAAAGTCCAAGAAGAACAAGAAGAAGGGTTCCAAGGTCCTTGACTCCGAGCCGGCCTCCGGCACGCTTACTCCCGCCCAAGAATTTGTTGAGCCTCAAGAGGCAGTGCTTGTGGAGGAACCCATCAGCATCCAGGAGCCGGCCGAGGCCACCATTGAACCTAAGGTTGCCGTCGAGCCCGAGGCCGTCGCAGAACCCGAGGCAGCTACCATCGACACTGCTCAACTCCCCGCTGACCCGGTGCTGGTAAGCTCACCCCCTGAGCCGCAACTCACTCATGTTCACATACTGACCGGCATTTGGCAGGCCGAGGTTTCCGATCCTGTGCTTGTCGATGAGCCTGCACCCGCTACCCCGGATGTCGTTGAAGAGAAGGCGCTTGATGAGGCAGCGGCTCAAGAGGCGCCTGAACCGGCGCAACCTGAGCCCGAAGCTGCGACTCCCGCTGAGCCCGAACCTAAAGCCGCGACACTTGACGAGCCTGAGCCCGAAATTGCGACCGGTGAGCCCGAGCTTGGAGCCGCGACTCCCCTCGAACCAGAGCCTGAATCTGCAACTCCCGCTGTCCTTGAAGCAGAGGCCACAGAGACAGTTTCCACCACCGATGTCCAACACGACGTTCTGGCTCTGGAGCCTGCCGAGGATATCCAGCCAGATGAGATTCCCGAGGCCCCCAAGGAGACTCTCGACGACGTCCAACATGAGACGCAACCCGTTGAAGCCCCTCCAATTATCGAGCCCGAAGCGCAACACGAGGAGACTCAAGACGTACCCGCCAAGAAGAGCAAGAAGGAGAAGAAGGACAAGAAGAAAAAGGGCAAGAGCAAGATCGCCGATGCTGAGCCTGAGACACAACCCGAGTCCGAATCTTCGGGCACTCCTCTCCCCGACACCTCCGACTTGGTTTCGCCGGCGGAAGTGGCCGCCGTTGTTGAAGACGCCACCGCCAGCCGGGAGCCAGAGCCCGTTCCCGATGTTTCGGCCCCTCCTCAGCAAGAGCAGAGTGAGCAGCAGGAGGCTGTCGAGGACGTGTCGGCGACACCAGCAAAGAAGGCCAAGAAGGACAAGAGGAAGAAGGGCAAGTCGTCCAAGGCTGTTGAGCCTGAGCCTGGACCCGAAGTCGTCCTTGAATCCGCGTCAGAGCCCGTCGTTGTCCCGGAGCCCGTTCTTGCAACCGAACCTGAGGTGCCTATTCCTGAGGTGCCTGAAGCTCTTCAGGTGCAGCCGTCTGCCTCGCAACCAGAGAAATCGGCCGAGTTGCCGGCAGCATCATCGTCATCATCAGCGAAGAAACCCACGAAGGCCAAAGGCGCATTTTCAAAACTCTGGTCGTTCTTTGAGCCGGAGGCCGAGGCCGTGCCCGAACCTGTCGCTGAGGCTGTTCCTGTAGAGTCCGCTCGTGAGGTGATCCCGGCGACCGAGACCGTCCCAATCCGTGAGCAAGCTGCAGCGCCACCCGTGCCTGAAGTGCCCGTCCTCTCCGTTCCCGTCGAGGAGCCCGCTGCGGAGATCAAGGAACCCAGCGAACACCCAGAGTTGGAGGGAGCGGATACTGAAGCAAAGGCACTCGACGTTGCGCCTCCTGAGCAACAAGCTGTGTCCTCGGATCTCCCGCTGAAAAAGGTCAAGAAATCCAAGAAGGGAAAGAAGAGCAAGGTGCTGGAGCTTGAGCCTGAGCCTGTGCCTGAGCTTGCGACTGAGCCTGCCCCCGAGCCTGCGACTGAACCTGCGCCTGTCCCCGAGCCCGCGCTCGAGGCTGCCCCTGAGCTTGAGACCGCACCCAACGCCGTTACGGAGCCCGCGCCTGAACCCGAGCTCGTTCCTGTCGCCGAACCCGAGCCCGAGCTGGTTATCGCCCCCGAGCAAGCCATCGCCATCCCTGAAGAGCCCGCCGTCTCTGCAACCCCCGACACCCTCGAGGACGCTGTTGCTCAACCGAGGGAGCTCGACATCACGCCTGAGCCACAAGCTGAGGAGTCTTCAGACATTCCGCAGAAGAAGACCAAGAAAGCCAAGAAAGGGAAGAAGAACCAGGCTCTGGATCTCGAGCCTGTCCCTGAGCCTGTGGCTGAGTCTGCGCCCGACGCCGTTCCCGAGCTTGACGCAGCACCCGAGGCGGTCCCTGAGTCCACCACGGAGACCTTGGCGGTGCCCCTTGCCGAGCCCGAGTCGAGTATCACCCCCGAGGATGTGGTCACTGTCCCGGAGGAGCTAGTCATCTCTGTTGAACCAGCTGAGGAGCCTGTTTCTGTCCTCCCTGAGGCCATCCAAGAACCAATTTTGGAGGCAGCACAGCCAAAGGAGCTTGACATTGCGCCGGAGACACCAGCTGAGGAGTCTTTGGATCTTCCGCAAAAGAAGGCCAAGAAGTCGAAGAAGGGCAAGAAGAGCAAAGCTCTGGACCTCGAGCTTGGCCAGACTCCATCAGAAGTCCTCCTCGAGCCTGCGACTGAACCTGAAGTGGCCCCCACTTCCGAGCCTGAAGTGGTGCCGGCCATCGAGCCCGAGGTGGTGTCCGCTGCCGAACCTGAGGCGAGCATCAACCCCGAGGAAGCTGTCGCTGTCTCCGAAGCGCCCGTCATTCCCCTCGCACTCGAGGAAGAGCCCGCCAAGGAGCAATCTGGGGAGAGTACAACGAAGATCATTGACGTCCAGCCTAGAGAACTCGATTCCACGCCAGAGGAGCAGCCTGAGGAGACGTGGGCCCAGCCCGCGAAGAAGGAGAAGAAACCCAAGAAGGGCAAGAAGAGCAAGACCAAGCCAGTCTCTCCTGAGCCCGACATGGATACCACACCCGAGACTCCTTCCTCTGAGCCCGCAGCAGCCGAGCCCGGACCCACCGGGGTTGCCGAGGAGATCACCGCCGAGATTGCAGCGCCAGTCCTTGCTACCGAGGACGAGCCTACCCTCACCACGGAATCGCCAATCCTCGAAGTGCCCGCCGACGTCCAGCCAAGCGAAGTCGACGCCGAATCATCAGAGACTCCGCAACAGCCTGAAGAATCGTGGGATGTCTCAGTCAAGAAGGGCAAGAAAGAGAAGAAGAAGAAGGGCAAGGGCAAGATTTCCGCGCCCGAGCCTGAACTCTCTATCGAGCCTGAGACGTCCCTGGTTGCGGAGGCTCCTGTTGCCGAGGAGGTTGCTGCGCCTGCTGCTGCCGAACCTGAGGTGGCGGCGGCCGTGGAGGCTGTTGACATTGTGGAGCCCATCGTCGAGCCTGTCCTCGAGCCCATCCTTGACCCGGTCGTCGAGCCAGTCGTCGAGCCCATCGTCGAGCCCGTCATCGAGCCCATCGTCGAGCCCGTCATCGAGGCTGTGCCTGAGCCTGTTGTCGAACCGGTCATCGAGCCCATCTTGGAGCCTGTCGTCGAACCGGTTATCGAGCCCATCTTGGAGCCAGCCGTCGAGCCAGTCGTCGAGCCAGTCATGGAGCCCGTCCGAGTGCCCACTCCTGAGCCCGTCATTTCTCTGGAACCCGTCGCGGAACGTGCTATGGAGCCGGCCGCCGAACAGGTCATGGAAACCGCGCCGGAAGCTGGCAAGGAACTTGATACCGAAGTCCTCATTGAGTCTGCCGCCGAACCTGCCGTCGAACCGACAGCGGAGCCTGTCGCTGAGCCCGTCATCGACCATATTGCGGAGCCCGTCATCGAACCCGTCACGGAGCCTGTCCTGGAGCCCGTCGCGGAGCCTATCTTGGAGCCGATCGCGGAGCCTGTCCTCGAACATACCGCCGAACCTGTCTCAGAGCCCGTGTCTGAGCCTGCTGTTGAACTCGCAGTCGAGCCGACTGCCGAGGCCAGCCACAAGCCTGAGGAGGACACCTTGGCGCCGCCTCCTAAGAAGACAAAGTGGGAGAAGAAGCGCAAGGGCAACAAACAAGCCGAACCGGAACCCTCTCTTGAGGTCGTCCCGCCGCAAGAACAGCTCGTTGCCGAACCCACCGCAGAACCGGAAGCGATCCAAGCCGCCGTTGATGCCCCGACCGAGACTCCCGCCCAGGATGATGTGGCTGCAGACGATCTCTGGCCCGAGCCCACCAAGAAAGTCAAGAAGAGCAAAAAGAAGGGCAAGCAGCCCACTTTCGAGCCCGAGACCGAAACCCCGTCCACTGCCATCGAACAAATTCTCGATGTCCCTGAACCGCGGGACGTCGTCGCCCTGGACGAGGACACCACATCCAGAGACGCCGAGCCCGAGGAGGCCGCCTCTGAACCACTGCCCGGCAAAAAGTCAAAGAAGACGAAGGGCAAGAAGGTGGTGTTCGAGTTCCAGGAAGCCGAGACCGAGGCGCCTGCACCTGCGGCTGTGGAAGAGACGACCGAGATTCCCGAGGACGTGGAGATCGACGAGGCGCTTCTTGCTGAGATTCTTGAGCTTGGAGAAATGCCTGCTCGGCCGAAGCCTGTTGAGGTCGAGCCCGCCCAAGCCGAGCCTGTTCGGGTCGAGCCTGCTCAAATTGAGCCCATTCCAGCCGAAGTCTCTCGAGACGAGCCTGCTCATGTCGATCCCGCGCCGGTCGAGCCCGTCTCCGTTGAGCTTACCGAAGTCGCTCCTGCCCACGTCGAACCGATCCAGGTTGAGTCTGTCCATGAGCAGCCTGCTCACACTGAGCCTGCTCAACTTGAGCCCATCCAAGTCGAGGAGCCGGCAACTCGTGAGGTCGTGGAAGAGCCCACCCACGGCGAGGTCAAGACTGCCGATGACGTCGCCGCCATCGACCTGGTTGCGGAGCGCGCGCCAGAGGATGCTGCCGAGCTCGCTGGCGAGAAGCCTAAGGCCAAGAAAAAGAAGGGTAAGAAGAGCTTGGACATTACGCAAGCTCAAGAGGAGGCGTCCGTTTCCGACGTCCTCGCCACCACGGCACTTGCTGGCGCCGCCATTGTCGCTGGTGCGGCTGTTCTCGCTGACGACAACACTACAACGCCAAGGGAGGCTGGTGAAGATGACTTTGGCATTGCCGTCAAGAAAAGCAAGAAAGGCAAGAAGGGCAAGATCGCGGCGTCGGTGGACGAGATTCCCACCGTTTCTACTTCTACAGAGGCTACCAGGGAGGTCCAACAACCCCCAGCGGATGTCGACAAACAACCAGAGGTTACCAAGGCACCCAGCGACGACAAGAACAAGCATCCCTCAACCGTTGGCCTCGGCCTCATCCCCAACGCGCCCATCCCCTACCCCTCGGACGCGCCCTCCCCGCAACTCCTCCGCTCCACCATCCCCCTCCCCCCACCAACCCAAGACACCACCACCCCTTCAACAAACGTGGTCCACGACCCCCCCTTCGACTACGGGTTGCAGCGCAAGCGGGCCAAGTCGCGCGCGTCGCCGGTGAGCGCGTCGCCGGTCAAGAACGTGCCTGTGCCGGTGGCAGCTGCTGCCGCGGGGGCTGGTTGGGAGAGTGAGACGGAAGAGGGGGCGCGGCTGAGAAGGGAGAGGAGTTTTGGGGGCGGGGCGTCGCTTACGCCGGAGAAGAGCGCGGATGATTTGAGGTGGGCGTTTGGTGCGTCAGAGAAGAGTTTGAGGGAGGTGGAGAGGGAGGCGGAAGACACGGTGGTAGCACAGGACAAGAAGGGTTTGTTTGAGGAGAAGGAGAAGGGAGACGAAGGGAAGGTGGCGGTGGAGGATGTGGCGGCGCTCGCTGCTGTGGCGGGGGCGTTAACGGGGGGGGTGTCGTTGTTGACTGAGAAGTTTGGGCGGGGGAAGAAGATGGAGGAAGACGAGCTGAAGAAGGGTGATGAGTATCCGGAGGGTGCCAGGTTGATTCCGATGGAGGAAAGCCAAGAAGACAAGAAACGAGAGATGGAGGTGGTTGGTGAGGAGATCAGGGGACGGACAATGGAGTCGTCGTCGTCAAGGAGGGGGACGCCAAAAAAGGGGTCGCCGGAGATGGTGAAGAAGCAGTCGCCGAGGATGGAGAAGGGGCAATCACCGAGGATGGACATGGAGGTGGATGAGCCGTATGCGAAGGCGGTTCACACGACAAGGAAGACAGCAGAGAGGGGTATGGAGGAGAAACCCGCCGAGGGTGGGCAAGTTTCGTCGGCGGTTGGGCTGGGACGGATGGATTCAGAGACAATCCCCAGATCCATCCGAGACCCCGCGGCCGCGGCAGAGCCGTCCAAGAAGAAGAAGAAGGCGAGACGAGAACGGACGCCGTCGCCAGAACCCGAACCAGTACAGCGAGCGTTTTCGTTCCCCGACGGCATTGCGGACGAGGAGCAGTTCAGCACGAGAGAGGTGGGCAGGGAGGAGACCAGGGAGGTGAGAGGAGAGGTCAGTGAACGGGACAGGGGAGACGACATCAAGATGGAGGAACTCACGGCCGACGACCCGGTGCGCCTCCCGCCGCTGTCGACCTTTTCCGAGTTCATGCGGTCGCAGACCAGCCTGGCGCCAGTGCAGGAAGAGCTCTCGGAGGAGGAGGAGGAGCCGACCAAGCAGAAGCGGGCATCACACTCGCCAACACCGCCCGCGCGGCGCAGCCGTCGGCTGCCCAGGACGCCCGACGCGCAGAGGGACAGCGGCTTCTCGTCAGGATCGCCACACGTGTCGCGGCACCTCGCCGTCGACGACAACTACGGACATGGCCACGACGACGCCAACCGCGACAGCGGCGTGCATCTGCGGGACTCGCTCGAGATGGCAACGCCAACAACGACCACGCCCATGAGGGACAGCACCGGGAGCAGCAGGACAAGCCAACAACACCACCGGTCGCTGTCGCCACGCGTTCCTGGCGCCTTGCACACGACGCCGACATCACGCAGAGAGGAGTTCAGGCGGTCGCCCCTGAGCGGCGGGCACTGGACTCCAGGGGCTGCAGGTGCTGTGGGCCCCGAAACCCCACGCCTGCACGAGCCCTCGCCGCCGCCGCGCACCCCCGAGCCAGAGAAGCAGCACAGGGGGTCGCAGGGGCCACAGGGGCATGAGCCAGCGCTGCAGGTGCACAAGAAGCGGGGCACGAGCAGCCTGAAGCCAGCGACAACGACGTCGCCCACAGCGCCCCCAGGGCCCCCGAGACCCGCCAGTGGCAGCAGCGTCAGCGGTCAACAACAGCGCAGCCTCTCAGAAAGCCCCATGCAGGCGCCAAGACCACTCGACCCCACACCGCGACGCGTCTCGTCCAATACGAGCATGGCTCGCCTTCGCACACCCGAGCCTGCATTGCGGCCTGACAGTCCAGGCACTCCACTCCTTCGACGAATGGACAAGCGCGCCAGCGGCAACCTGCGCTCGGCCTCGCTCAGCCAACAGGACCTCGCCGCCAAGGCCAAGGAGCAGGCCACTCGCAGCGGCGGGACAGGGGGTGCAGCACTGGGAGCTGCTGGAGCTGCAGCCGCGGCACTGGGCGTGTTAGGAGCTGCATCGCTGCTCTCGTCCTCCTCCACCGCCCATCCGAACTCGCCCTCAGCATCGCCAGCAGCTGGCCCAGCCACTCAACAGAACACCACCACGCCCGTCGCGAATGAGGGCCGCGCCCGCGCCAAGGACATGGCCGATGTCTTTGTAAGTGATTTATTATTTGCTTTTTATTGTTTAGTCTTTTTCCTCCCCTCCTCAGCCTCTGCCGACGCGTGGTGTCAATTCGACATCGTCCGATGGTGCAGCGTGGAGAAAGGCGGGAGGAGGCGGGCAACCTCGGACGAAAATCAGTTCACCGCCAAATCCAAAAATCCCAAAAGCCTCACCCAGATCCCAGCACAAACAGCACAACACCACCACAATGCCCCCAAGACACACGAACACCGTTACTGACCCCCGCAGGATGGCTACGGTGAGGGCCGCATTGGCTCGCCGCGCTCCCCGACCCGCCCGCACAGCATGCGCCGCCGCCAGAGCATGCAGGTCCTCGACCTCGAGGCCCGCGTCGAGCAACTCCTCGAGGAGAACCGCATGCTCGCCGAGGCCCGCGCCACGGCAGAGGCATCGCGCTCCCACCGCAGCGCCACCACCATCGCCGAGCGCGAGACCGAGATCGAGTCGCTGCGCCGCATGCTGAAGGAGGCCAACGACGTCATCGAGCGCCTGACCCAGACCAACGAGGGCCTGCGCTCCTCCACCTCGGCCATCGCCGTCAAGCACCACGAGGACCTGCGCCGCGCCGACGACAACCACGCCCGCGCCGTCCACGACAAGGACGCCGAGATTGCCCAGCTGCGCGCCCAGCTCGACGCCTCGGCCGCCCGCATCCGCGAGCTGCAGCAGCAGATCCTTGACCAGGCCAAGCCCGCCGACGACCCGGACTTCCTCGACTACCACGACATCGACTACTTCGACCACCGCTGCCAGCAGCTGTGCGCCCACGTCCAGCAGTGGGTCCTGCGCTTCTCCAAGTTCAGCGACATGCGCGCTTGCCGCCTTACCTCGGAGCTCAGCGACGAGAAGCTCATCGACCGCCTCGACAACGCCGTGCTCGACGGCACCAACGTCGACACCTACCTCAACGACCGCGTCCGCCGCCGCGACATCCTCATGAGCATGACCATGGCCATGGTCTGGGAATTCGTCTTCACCCGCTACCTCTTCGGCATGGACCGCGAGCAGCGCCAGAAGCTCAAGCAGCTCGAGAAGCAGCTCATCGACGTCGGCCCGCCTCACGCCGTCCGCCAGTGGCGCGCCGTCACCCTCACCCTCCTCTCGCGCCGCCCTGCCTTCAAGAAGCAGCGCGACACCGACACCGACGCCGTCGTCGCCGCCATTCTCGACACCCTCTCCAAGATCCTCCCGCCCCCGTCCCACCTGGAAGACCAGATCCACGCCCAGCTCCGCCGCGTCGTCCGCGAGGCCGTCGCCCTCGCCGTCGAAATGCGCTGCCAGCGCGCAGAGTACATGATGCTCCCCCCTCTCCAACCCGAGTACGACGACGCGGGTGAGCTCGCGGAAGCAATCACCTTCAACGCCGCGCTCATGAACGAGGCCAGCAACAACGCCTCTTCCTCGGGCACCACGCCCGCCCAGACCAACGAAGAGCTCGAGCAGGCAAACGCCACCGTCCGCGTCGTGCTCTTCCCCCTCGTCCTGCGCAAAGGGGACGAGACGGGCAAAGGGGAGGACGAGATCGTCGTCACGCCCGCGCAGGTGCTGGTCGCCAGCTCCATGGCCACGAGCAGCAGGCGCGGGTCGCCGGGGAGTGTCCTGGGCGGAAGTGTCCTGGGGGGTAGTGTGCTGGGTGGCAAGAGGCTGAACACGCCGATTTCGGAAGCCGGGGGGGTGAGTCTGGAGGCGAGGAGTTTGGGCGATAGGAGTCCGAGGCAGGCGGGTGGGAGTGGAGGGAGTAGTAGAGGCGGCGCGGGGGTGACGTTTGCGCAGCCGAGTGATATGAGTATGGATATGGGGGCTGGGGGGTATCTTTGAGAGAGAGATTGATTGATTGATTTGGGAGGGAGAGGATTGGGGGAATAAGATGGGGAGAATGGGATGGGGGATAAAGGATAGAGGGGAGACAAGAACGGTTGGTAACCGTTGGATGGGTTTTGATTTGATCCGGTCGGTTTGGGGTTTGGGGTTTGGGATGGGTTGGGTTGGTTCTGGGAAGGCACTGGGAAGACACAACTGGGAAGGGGATTGGGAAGGGGCCAAAATACCTATTTTCGGGACACCATTTCTCGACTCATTTTTCAATTCCTTTTGTTTTTTTTTCATTCTCCTTTTCTTCTTTTTTTACTACTTTTTTAATCTTTGTTAATTATGCGGGTTGGAGTTGGGGCGTTGATGGGCTGGTTGCTTTGGTCGTCAGGTTTTTATGAGTTTAGCGATTTCACTCTGCGGTTTTTGCGCGATGATTGATGGAGCGATGCGTTATACTACATTTCTTCTCGTTCGAGTTTTGCTCTTTTGTGCCGTTGATCTTGCTGATGATTTCGTCGCCGTTGTTTGTGTGCTTTGAACTCTCTTTGTTGCTGTTAGAATGCGTTTCTCGTCAAGTCTTTGCGAAACGGGGTTGACTGAAGATGGTCTAGTCGTTGAAGCGTCCTTGATTCGGTTTCTTGTCCTTACGTGTGAAGCGTTCTCGTTCCTGGGCTGGTGGATAGAAGGCGAGGTTTCATGAGTGATGATGACATGACATGACCAAGACAAGACCGCAAGACAGAGTTGGTTGAATGAATTGAGTTGTTTCATTTCATGACACATCTCGTGTTTGACCTCAGCTGCTCTGCGAGATATCTCTACTTACTCTCTAGACCGAGGTAGTTAACTGCTCTCAAACTCCTATCCCTTGCCCCCTTGGTTCCGCCCGGCCACCGCGCCCCGAACAACCCCAACCAGCATCTCCACGTCCACCCCCTTTCCCCCCACCGTCAGCGCCCGTGTTTCCTGCTCCAGCCACGCGACTACCTCGCTGTAGCCCGTCTGCCGTTGGACCAGCACCTGTCGGAATGCTACCATCGCCAACCTGGAGTGAGAGCAGTTGTTAGACACGGACATACAAAATCCCACAATCACCAG
The DNA here is from genome assembly GCA_033296695.1 of Staphylotrichum tortipilum. NCBI lineage: Eukaryota > Fungi > Ascomycota > Sordariomycetes > Sordariales > Chaetomiaceae > Staphylotrichum > Staphylotrichum tortipilum. Next base: position 32,389 of record MU855344.1, on the reverse strand, counting down.
AGAGAGCCAATGCTACCCCAGCCAGCCCGAGAAAACGAGCAGCAAAAAATGAGAGTAAATAAACAAAAAACAAAAAAAAAAAAAGGAAAATAAAAACATACCACGCAACCTCCCCCCTCCCCACGCGGCAGACATACCCCGGGCACCGCGCGGCTCGCGCCCGGCTGGTGAATAGCGCAAACGCCGCGTCGATGAGCGTCTTGATCGTGTCTGTTGCGGGTAAATGTCAGCCTTGTATCTTCTTATCCACATGTCACACGCACACACACAGAGAGTCTGTCCTCGGACTCTCATCTCTCTTCCCCGCCCTCCCGGTTTGAGTGGACACCAACTCCTGGGCCCCGGGGGAAGGGAAGGGGGGAAGGGAGATGCGCCTCGGAGCAGCGGGGGGAGGGAGCGATCGATGAAGGGTGGACGGAAGTGAACAGCAAGAAACTTGAGAATAGGAAAACAGTCCATACCAATCAACACCCCCTTCCCCGGCCTCGCGCCCCGCGCCATACAGCGGGCATATGCCCACATCTTGGTGGCAGTCTCGGCAAAGGCAGCGTGGATGTTTGCGAGGATGGCTGGGCGGCTATTGTGCGCCGTGTCGAAGAACATGAAGTGGGATTGGATTTTGAAGGCGTCTATTTCCCAGGTTAGAGGTGGCGTTAGCTTCTGGGCAGGCTGGGGGGGGGGGGGCGGGGGGGGGGGAGGGGGGGGGGGAAAAAAGAGGGGAGGAGAGAAAGGGGGGGAGGGGAGAAGAGGGGCGACGACGTACTCAGGACTTTGCGTTTAAAGTTCTTGCCGGGGGTATGGGCAAACTCAACTGTGAGGGAGTTGAAAACCCCTATTTTCATCAGCATCGTCAACCTCCAGCCACACCTCCAAGAGCAGGCCAACTCACCACCACCACCACCACCACCACCACCCTCCCTCCCCTTCCCAATCCCCAATGTCCCACAATCAATCACCAACCCACAATACGGAAACCCCTCTCCCTCCTTCACCTTGTTCACCTCCCTCCCACCCTCCCCGACCATCCCAAAGTTCACCAAGCTCTTCCCCGGGTTCACGCTCACCCCATACTCCGGCAAACCGCCATGCATAACCTGCACAAACCGCCTTGCCTTTTCCTGGTCCGTCGTGATCAGGAGGAAATCATCAATCAACCTTAACAACAGCGTGCCGTCCCCCTGGCCACCGGATGTATCATCCCCCCTCAAGAAAGAAAGATGCTCCCTCTCCAAATCCGCATAAAAATAATTACTCATCGTCGCCGACAACACCGACCCCTGCGGAATCCCCTTCCGCTGGCGATAATACTTCTTCCCCACCCTGACAATATTCTCCCTGACATGCGTCTCCGTCAACGCCAGCAGCTCGCCCGCGGCGCACAGCCTCTGCACGGCGCTGTTGACAAACACGGTATTTCTCTTTTTCCCCGCGAGGGAGGCCTCAACCCGCTCAGGAAAGGTCCTCCGGTCGGTGTTCGCCATGGTGGTGGTGTGCCAGCGCTTGGTGGTGGTTTTGCCGCCCGCAGAGGTTGATTCGAGGGACGCAACCTCGGCGTGCTTGAGCATTTTGTACTGGGCTTGCTGGGGGATGCGGCGGAGGAGGGCGAGCATGGCATCCTGCGGGATTGTGTCAAAGGCCGATTGGACGTCGACTTTGGCGAAGAAGAGAGTGTGCGGGCCGGGGCCGAGGGTGGTTTTGAAGGCCTTGAGGCGGGGGTAGATGTCGCCGACTGAGAAGAGGGAGGATCCGAGGAGGGACGGGGCGTGGGCCTTTTCTAGCTTGAGCATCGAGCTGACTGGGCCGAGGACGGAGTTGATGCTCGGCCCGAGAAGCTTTTTATTCCCCTGTAGCAGCGTCCGGCGGCGGAGATTCATGATGGGACGCATCTTGTCCTTCTTGGGCAGGAGACGCACGTGGGAATAGCCCAGGCGGCGGCCTTGGAGGATGCGCAGGGCGTCGTCCGTCTTGACCTCCTCGAAAATGTTGGTTTTGAGGAGCGCCATGGCGGGCTCGGCCACGTACCGCCAGACGTCGTGCCGGAAGAAGAAGAGGCGGTACCGGTCGACGTTGGACTCGGTGACGTAGAAGTTGCTGCGGATCAGGGGGATCAGGAAGGAGTCGAAGAGGTAGTAGAGGAATTCGTAAAAGATCTCGGTGCGCTTGCGCGTGTCGGACTGAGAGCTATTTTGGTTTCCAAAGCCTGGGGGGGCAAGCCATTCGATGCCGTTTATCTGCCAAGTGTCAGAGCAGATCTGGGTCCGAACAGAATGCTCGAGTCTTTGTACCTTCATTCCCTGCATTACTTCATGCAAACACATGCTCTCAAACCGTCTCAAATGGACAAAATGATGGACCTTCTTGAGGAAACACGATTTATTGTGCTCCTGGACAGCATCCGTGCCCCAGAACTCGTCAGGGATGACCTTCGACAAAACCGCCTGGCAAAAGGCCGAGACGCTGGAGACGGGGGTAGCGAGGTCGGTGAGCGACGAGTACTGGAGGTCGGGGACCGCCGTCGCCTCTGACAGCCTGGACTTCCGCGTGCCTTTGGCCGGCTTGCCAGGGGGTCTGGAAGAGGGCGGCAGGGGCATAGTCGAGGCCGGTGGGAGCCTGGACGACGGCAGCAGTGACCTGCTCGACGCCGACTGGGTTGTCTTCTTGTCGGCAGCTTGCCCGGGAGCCTGGAAGTGTCAGCAACGGCCATCATGGAGTTCCCTCCGGTGTTTCTCACCGGACAGTAATGATGCAGCATCTCGGCATACGAACACCGCTTATGAAGCACCTGCAGCCGCCGAACCAAACGCACAACACCGCCCCTGAGCCTCTTGGGGACATGCCTGCGCTGCTTCTCGCCCTCGACCGGCGGCGGGAACTTCTTCGCAATATCCTCCTCGCGGAGTGTGTAGTCCTGGAACTTCTGCGACGTCTGCCGGCGGTCGACGGCTGAGGTGAAGACGTTGTGCAGGCCAAACTGGCGGGGGAACATGTACATCATGATGTGCACAGCATTCTCGTCGGGGCGGTCCGACGCGTCGGCGGCTGGTTGGTCCTTGGAGGGGAACCGGTTCAGGACATCTGGGGGAGTCAGCATGGAGGACTGGTGCTGGAAAAGGGGCAGACACACGGATATGACGCAGCCCAAAGTGGACAAGGCCACGCGCATTTATGGCGGCTCTAGCGTAGAGCATGCGGCTCCTGACAAAGGATATCTCGGACGGGCGGAGCTCCGTATTTCTCGGAGCCCCTTCTTTGTCCCCGAGCTGAGCTAAAGGCTCGAGCTCGGACACGGGGGTGCCAACGATTTGGCAGAGGTTCCCCTTGCCGGCCTTGACAAACCTAAAGACGGCGCAGTCGACAAGCAGATCAAGCATGATGCGCTCGCCTTCTTTGCCGAGCAGCATGAGCAGCTGGGGCCAGGGCGGGGCCTTGAGGGCCTGGACATGCTGGTTAGGGTAGGCCGAGTACAGGCCCGGGATGGCGGTCGTGGTTGCGGGGTTTGAGCGGTTCCCTGGGCCGGCGGCTCGTCGGAAGCCATCGCAGAGCAGGTGCCGCGGCCAGGAGCCGGCGGGTTCCCTCGAGAAGAGGAGCCATATGACAAAGTCGACCATCTTTGGTTTTCACCGATGTGTAAGTTGGGTGGTCTACCAGGCTACAAGCAACACACATAGTCTTACCTCTGACTGAGAGTAGACGGACCCCCTGAGCCCGTCAGAGAAGGTCACGTACGACTCGTCGCCCTTTTGGGAGAAGGCGACCCACTGGTCCCATCGGTGGGAGGCGTCGGGGTCAACGTCATGGCTGGGGGGCGCAGGGTGGCGATGGGCAACCAGAGTCGAGTCGAGGAGGTCTCCCAGGGCGATCTCGGTTTCGGTGAGGGTGGGTTCGGCGGGGGACGCGGTCACTCCTTGGCCCTGACCCTGACCCTGACACTGACCCTCTCCCTTCCCCGATCTCAAGCCCACGCGGGCAATCTTGCGCCTCCGGAGCCGCGACGAAGGGGGCAGCCTGGAGAGGGCATACTGGCGCAGGGTCTGGACGTCGGCATAGTACTGTGCGAGGAGGGCGTGTTGGACGGGCTCGTGGATCCGCTTCACTTGTTTTGCGGGACGGGGGGTGGTGGCGTCGGGGTCGTGGTCATGGGACCGGGTGCTGTTCCCGCTCGTCCCGATCCCGATCCCGATCCCGACGGCGGCGATCCCGCTGCCGCTGCCGCCCCCACCAGTGCCGGAGCGGGCCCTCTTCCGGGATGCTGGGTCTGGGTCTGGGCCAGCAGCTGCTGCATGACCCATGGCTGCTGCGGGGTCCGATCGCTGGGCTCCACCGGTCGCGCCCCAGCTCAGTGTGAGCCGTCAAGAATAAGAGCCCAATTCACTCGTTTCGCTGCGCTGGCGATGCATCTCCTCGCGCTTCCCCTTCCCCTGAGACGGCGTGAGACCTATCAGCGGGGGGCGGCCATGTGCGGCGGGATGATTGGGCCGAGGGAGGGCGGCGCGGGATGAAATGACCCGAAATGGACGGAAATGGCCAATTCGATCGAATTGAGAGACACGCGGCGGAATACGGGGTGTGAGACGGGGTGGACGGGGTGCGGGATACGGGGTGCGGGATACGGGGTGCTGCGAGGGACGAGGGACGAGGGATTCGAGGGGATTCGAGGGATACGGGCTGGGGTCCTGGAGTTGGCGATTGGACGCGGCGGGCGACAAGTCTCCAACAAGCAGCCAAGTCCGAGGCAGACAGACGGCAATGCGCGCGTCACTCGTTGGTCCTGAAGATTGGCCTGAAATGGATGGTGGGCTGGAATCCTGGATGTTGGCGACAGGGTGAGGGCAGCCACAAAAAACGTGGAGGCTGCGACACAAGCCACACAGAAACAGTCCTCCACGCGCGTGGCGTGGGCTGCCCGCCTTGTGTCTTGGATTGTTTGGTGTTTGGCGTTTTGGATTGAATTGGGGTCGTCCTGTTGGGCCCCCCCTTGGACTGACTCGTTTCGTTTGGCGACGGGCGTTTTGTCGATTTCTGTCAAACAGGTTGGTCGGTTTTTTGGTCGGGCGGTTGTGGTTGTCGGTCGATTGTCGAATCGGGGAGGTCGATGTGCTGCAGCAGCCTGTGGCGGTGGATGGGGGCCCATTGTTGGTTGGCTGCAGTGGTTGGTTGGGCCTTGGGCCGCCATGGCCAACACACAGGGCTGCTTTCCGTCCTCCATCCCATCACCAAACTGGATTCCATCATGTTGCCCCATGCCCCATCCCGTTTGTGCCTTCAGATCAATCAGGCACATTTCTCAGTCAGGTACGCAAGGCTCGCCATTCGCTATCCGCCGGGCCGCAGTGGATGAAATCGAACTGCCTTGCTCCATCACAGGCAGTTCCCTGGTCCCTGGTAAAAAGTGGGCCAAGAACACACCCTCCCCGAGATAACACGAGCAACACGAAACACCCTCCATCATCACCAGCACCATCCGCATCATCATGATCCCTCCACCATCCATCCCGGAGGGATTTGATGCCGAGCTTTGCAAGTCTTGGCCCCCCCCCTCCCCCTCCCCCTCCCCGGCCTTCCCCTCCCGCGGCTGCAGCCCACGCCGGCCCTGTGCATGCGTGGCGTGTGGCGTGCGGTCCGGTGGTGATCAACACGCCAAATTTCCGGCTTGATTTTTGCAGCTTCTTTTTTTCTTCTGAAGCCCTTTTTTTCTTTTTTCTTTTTGCTCTTTTAAAGCCGAGCCATGTCCAGGCGCTACGCCCTCATCCGGGTTGACCCTGTCGCCCGAAGCCAGAGCTGAACAAGTGAAACAAGAGAGGCCGAGGGGAAAGAAAAGGAGCAGGAGAAAAAGGAATGAGGGCTTTCGAGACTCTGCCCCTTCCAACTTCGCTCCAGCTTCGGGCTGTCAAAGTCAATTGAGCATTTCTGGCCCCGGTCCCTGACTTGCACCCACACATCCCATCCACATCCACCCTTCCATCCAAAGATTCCACAGACTCCAGAGTGAAGTGCAACTCGGCCGTGTCTGTGTACGACTCCTCGCTGCTGCAGCCGCCCTCACTCCCGGGAAATTGCATTCGGGTTGCTCGAGCTCTGGGTTTCGTTTCGCAAAGTGGGTGGGATGGTGGATGGATGGACGGGCAGGCGGGACGGCCATCCCATCAACCCATCCCATCTCAGCAATGATCCCATCCCATCCCATCCCGTCCCGTCGGCGAAGGAACAGCAGCATCAGCAGCACGGGCAGCAACACGAACACACGGGCTTGAACCACGTCAAACGAGGGCTGCTGCATGGCCCGCCCCCGCTCCCCCCTCGCTGCTGCACCTGCTGCATTTTATGCACTGACATGTGCGGGTAGCAGATGGAGAGGGGGGCAGATTGGAGATGGTGTCTGATTAACGGCCGCTAGGACTGGTTCGTTTGCAAGAGGGGCCACCCGCACCCCTAGGGGGCAAGGCTGGCTGGGCTTGGCGTCGCGAGTGGGCCCCGAGCAGCCTGAAGCCCTTCCTCTCTACCCTCTCGCGGCCCTGGCTCAGTCTGGGCAGGGGGCGGTGCCGAGCCTGACGAGCGGACTGGCTGCCCATGCTGGGGTTGTGGACGGGGGATTGATCGAGGGAGGGTGGGCTGCGACTGGCGCGCCGTGGCTGCTGCTGGTTGCTGGCCCCCCCCCAGTCAAGGATGAGTGGATGGATGGATGGATGAATGGATTCTCCTGGCCCAGGGCTGTCCCGAGTCGGTCGCCCTCTGCAGCCCGCCCATCCGCCCATCCAAGCAGCGGCAGCAGCAGCAGCCAGCAGCAGCCAGCAGCAGCCAGGCAGGCCAGCACCACCCAAGCAAGCCAGGTCCCAGCCCAGCCCAGCTCAGCCCAGCCCAGCCGATCCAGCCAATCCTCGTGCTTGCCAGCGCATCAACGTCGACAGGCCCCGACAGCAGCAGACGCAGACAGACAAGACACACACTCACCCATGCCCACGCCCACGCCCACGCATGCGCAACCAGAAGAAGCAGCACCTCGACGCCCTCCACGCGCACGCCCCCCTCTTCCCCTCACTCCCTCCCCTCCCCCCCCTACCCTACCCCTACCCCCCTCCTCTCCCACGCCGTGCCCAGCAGCTGCCCGCATGGAACGCCGATGATCTCTGGCAATACGGCAAGCCCAGCCCGCTCCAGAGGCGTGCCCACAGCAGCAGCAGGGTGATGGGACTGCGGGCGAGCACGGCGACGGCGACACCATGGACCATGGCACTGCCCGGGACGAGCCAGTCTCGCGCCCCGGCCCGTTCCTCGACCACCACCTGGACCACCCCCTCGACCACAGCAGCCTCGATCACTCCCTCGACCGCCGCCTCGATCACCACCACCTCGCCCAACACCACGCCCACCGCCTCGACGCACCCGCAGCAGACCCTCTACTTCGACCCCAGCGACGACACGACGGCCCTCGACCCGACCACCCTCGACCCCCGCCCGAGCCCGACCATCCCAATCAACCCGTACGCCGCCGCAAATTTGCACACCTTCGCGGCCAATGCTCTCACGACCGCCCGCGCCCCAAATACCCCCGACGACCCTGTAGATCCCGCCGACTTCTACCGCAGCTACCAGCCCGCCCTCCAGACCGCCGCCGTCGCTGTTGCCACCCCCGGGACCGCTGGGCATGCCTCCCCGCCCTTGAAGGACTCCATGGCCGCGGCTGTGTCGACCGTCTCGTCCCTTCCCAGCGCCGTCTCCAGCTCCTCCCGCCAGCAGCCCTCGCTGCGCTCCAACAGCAACGGCACCACCCCGAAGCACCCACCCGTGCCCGCATCCCACCGCGCCGCTCTCCGCCCGGGCCACCGCTCCGCCTCGAATCCCGTCGACAACCGATCCGAGAATCTGGGGAATGGCGCCGTCAGCGGGCGCAGCCACGGCGCAGCAGCCGCCGCCGCCGCCGTGCCGGGGAACGTAAGGGACCTCAAGAAGAAGTTTGACCAGTCAGCAGCCCAGCCGGCCGCAACCCCCGCCCGAAAACCGTCGTCCGTTCCGAGGTCATCGACCCGAGACATGGGCTCGGCCAGCCTGAAGGGGAGATCATCGGGCGTCGGGTCTGGTGCAACCTCACAGGGCGCACCGAGGGCCACCGCCGCGACACGAGACACAGCCCGCGACACCGACAAGGGCTCCGCCGCCCGGTCCTCCCACCGCTCCAAACTCGTCGCGGGGGACCAGGCCGCCAGTAATTCGCAGTCGTTTGCGAGCAGGATATCCAGGCCACGCACCGCCGGCGGGCCAACCAGCGGCCAGGCAACCAAGGCGTCCCACACACCCGCCGCTCCGCCACGCCAAAATGGCCTCCTGTTTGGCGAGATCCTCCCTGATCAGAGCGATGCCGTTACCCCAGGGTTTGGCATCGAATCCGCCAGGCCGAGGAGGACGTCCGAGTCCAACATCCCCAGCCACGCGCCCTCACAAATGAGAAGCCTCTCGGATCCGGATATCGAGCCCCCATCACCGACAGATTGGTACCGCTCTGCGGCAGCAACTACAACAACAACAACAACTACTACTACTACTACAGACACGAGAGAACACAGCTCGGCGTCTAGGATACCGAGGACCCAGCACTCCCGCGCCTACAGCGACCTGGCTGGGTCAAAATTAACCTTGAGTCGTCCAGAATACACCGTTGCCCGTCATGGCGTCGACTCCCCACGATCACCCACCTCGCCCGCCTCCCCGACATCGCGGCTGCCGAAGCTGACCAAGCGAATTAACAACGCTTCGGGCCCGGCCAGCCCCATGTCGACCCGCTCCAACTCTCCCTCCACCTATGGCAACACCAAGTACTCCTCCACCGCGAGCGGGAGAACGTCCCGGCAGCGGGTATCACCCGGTTCGCGAGCCCACACTCCCACGAGCAAGGCCGCCGGTTCGGCAAAGACATCATCAAGTCAGACCCCCAGCTCGTCCCGCAAGCCTCCCCCGTCCAGCATCACCACACAGTCCGGCAGCAGTCGACTTAACGCATATGTGTCAGTCCCGCCGGCGAAACTGTCCCCCAGCCTGCGGAGCTCACGGCCACGGCAGTCGGTTGCCAACGCCACCACTGCGGCGTCCAGAATGCGAGCCGCCGAGCGAGGCGCTTCGCCGCTGAGACAGTCGCAACGGCCCACCGCCAAGATGACCGAGGAACCGACCCCGAGAAGGCGCAAGGTGTCCGTGGGCGCAATAGATTTCGCCCAGCGGCGAGAAACCATCAAGTTGGCCTACAGCAAGTCCATCCGCGACAGCCAAGCAAGGGAAGCAAGGCAGGCCGCCGCCGAGAAGCGCAAGAAGGAGCTGGCCGAGGTGGCGAGGGCAAAGGTCGAGGCTGAGGCAGCAGCTGTTGCAGCGATGGCTAACGCGGCGGCGGCAGCTGCCGCTGCTGCGGCACATCCCAGGACTTCCCGGGAGCACGATCGGAGTACTGTGAGGACTGTGGAGGCTGACCGGGAGCCCGAGCAGGAGATTGAGGAAGAGCGGGAACAGGAGCCGGGGGGTGTGGCCCTTGAGCCCGAACCTGGGTTAGAGGAACCGCGAGAGGACACGGCCGACATGCCGACACCCCAACCGCCAGCCCAAGAGTTCCGTCCACCTCCCATCCAGTCCCTCCGGCTGGAGATACCAGGCAGCTTTCCCGACCCCAGCCATCCGGGGCTTGACCACGAGCCAGCGCCCCTCTCCGCCGTCTCCATGACCAGCGCGATCACCGAGTTTGACACAGAGGTGCAGACAGAGCCTCCGAGGCCCGAGAATGTGGCGGCATCGCCCGTGACCACGCATTTCGACTCTTTGGGCGTGATCCTACCGAGTCTGGCGCAAGCACTCCACGAGGCGGAAATTGTCGACCATCATCATCAGATCGTCGAACAACCTACCACCGTCCCGACTCCGGTCCTGCGCAAGAGGGCGTCGTATCATTCCCCGTTTGATGATGACGGCGATGAAGATGACAGCGAGTCTATCCAGATCTCACTCGATCCCTCCGTTCCCCAGCAGCAGGCGGCTCTGGATATTACACCAACCCGGACGACCTTCGAGCCTGAACCTGAGCCCGAAGTTGAGCCGGAGCCGGAACCAGAGCCAGAGCCGGAGCCGGAGCCGGAGGTGGAGCCAGAACCGGAACCCCAGCCTGCGTTTGACCCTGAGCCCGAGGCGGAGCCCGAGCCCGAGGTTGAGACCGTCCCCATTGCTCCCCCAGCGCCTCCCTCGATCGACGACTACGAGTACGTGCCCCAACCGTACACTTTCTCCGACAATTACGAAACCACCATCACAATCCTGGGCCCCGAGAATGATTTCCAGCCATTACACAAGGAGGTCTCTCGTACCACCATACTTCAGACCAGCCTGCCGCACGAAGATGAGCCTCCCGCCGCCAGGGGCCGCGAGAGCTTCGAGGCCTCGGAGCCTTCGTACCCCGGAGATGACAGTTTTGGAGGGGATGCCGGGGGTGAGATGGAGAGCCTCCAGCGCCTGGAGGATTTCTACACCGGACCGCGCCTGCGCGACAACCTGGCCGTTCTGCGTGACTCAAGCTTCATGTCCTCCGAACCCGATGCCCCTCTCGATGGTCACCCGCCCGCTGCCGAAAGCCAGAAGCCGCCGAACACGTCACACACCCTGGCCGTGCCTGGGCTGCTCGCCCCCGGGAACCGGTTGAGCCAGCACTCCGCGTGGACCGACTTTTCGTTTGGAAGCGAGGACCCCGACGCCGGCCACCAAACTTCTGCCCCGCACTTCCACGAGGCCGATTCTCAGGACGACGCTGCGTCCTTCAGAGTCGTGGCAGCGTCCACAGGTGATTTGAGCACTTGCGCCTCGAGTGTCGGTGACCTCACCCAGAGCCCAGAGATATCGCCGCTGGACGAGACCGGGGCCCCGGCCTCCCCCATGCTGTCGGAGTTGCTGGCCGGCCAGCACCACACCCCTGAATTCGCCGCTGAGGAAGACTATACGACGCACACGCCCGAGTCGGAGAGGATCATAGTGCCGTTGCCAGAACGAGAGCCTCCCCGCCCGCCCGCCTCCGAGCACGAGTACGAACGCGACCGAACCCTGTACCTGTCCGAGAGCCGGCCCGACAGCTTCGCGTACAGCCAGTACAGTCACGACGAGAAGATCGACATCTCCCGCGCAGTCTCGCCACAGCGGTCCGTTTCGCAGCTGCACCTCGACACTGAGCCGTCGCGCGTATCGCTGAGCGAGACGCTCTATGAGGGCCAGATCCCGCTGACGGAGGAGCAGCAAGAGGAGCAGAAGCGACTCCGGCAGCGGCAGCTAGTTATCCGGGAGCTTATCGACACGGAGGACGCATTTGTCAGAGACATGACAGTCGTCGAGGAGATCTACAAGGGCACCGCGGAGGCGTGTCCCAACCTGGATGCCAAGACTGTCAAGCTCGTGTTCAGGAACACGGATGAGATCATCGCCTTCCACGCCGCGCTCCTCGTCGAGTTCAAGGAGGCCGCGTCAACCGTTTACACGCCCAAGGGGAGGCGGTCGCCTCTTCCCAACGCCGCGGCGGCCAAGGACTCGGACTCGGCGACGCTGAGCTCGGTGGTCTCGACGAGCAAGCCGGAGCGCGACGACGAGAAGGACCGCGCCACCTCGCTCGGCCCAGTCTTCTCCAAGAACATCGAGCAGCTCAAGGCGGTGCACGAGGTGTACCTGCGGTCGAGCGACAACTCGTCGAAGCGGCTCGTGCAGATCCAGGAGGACGAGGCTGTCATGCTCTGGCTCAGCGAGTGCAACGAGGTGGCCAAGGAGCTGACGAGCGCGTGGAACCTGGACTCGCTCCTTATCAAGCCCATGCAGCGCATCACCAAGTACCCCGACATCATCACGCACCTGCTCAAGTACACGCCCGAGGACCACCCGGACCGCGAGGCGCTCATCACGGCGCGGACGGTCGTCATGGACGCCATCGACGACATTAACAAGACCAAGAAGAACTTTGAGCTCGTCGGCCAGATCGTCAGCAACCGCAAGCGCAAGGAGTCGGACGTGCGCGCGGGGCTGGCGCGCGCGTTTGGCAAGCGCGTCGACAAGCTGCAGGTATCGGTCACCAAGACGGCCGAGGACGACGAGTACCAGCGGCTGCAGCAGCAGTTTGGCGACGACTACCTGCGCCTGCAGGTCGTCCTGCGTGACGTCGAGTATTACACGCGGAACGTGGCGACGTACGTGCACGAGTTTTTGCAGTACCTATCGTCGATGGAGCTGGTGATGCGCCTGCAGCCGTCGCGCGACCACGCGCACCTCGAGAGCAAGTGGGTGCAGTTTAATGTGTCGATGAGGGACATGGAGAAGATTGCGCTGGAGAAGCATGTGAGTATTTGTCGTGAGTTCCTCGCGTGGGAGATGTTGCTAACGGGATGCTAGCTGGCCGATGTCCGCAAACACGTCATCGAGCCGTTCGAGCAGGTCATCCGGTGCTACGGCAACCCGTCGCTCGCGATGAAGAAGCGCGTCAAGCGGCGCCTCGACTACGAAAAATACACGGCGCTCAAGGCCAACGGCAAGAAGGTGGACAAGCAGCTTGCCGAGCTGGCCGAGCAGTACGAGGCGCTCAACGAAACCCTCAAGAAGGAGCTGCCCAAGCTGTCGGCCATGACGGCCAAGATCGGCAACATCTGCCTCGGCAAGTTCATCAGCATCCAGGCGGCGTGGTACTCGGTCTGGAAGGAAAAGGTCAAGACGCCGCTCGCCGATGTCACCCAGGTGCCCGAGCTGTCCGAGATCGTCTCAAGCTTCCAGCGCGAGTGGACGCTTCAGGAGGAGAAGGCCATGGCACTGGGAATCCTCAACCCGACGCTCAAGAGCCGGGCGTCGCAGTCGACCAACGACGACGCGTCGTCCATCAAATCGCGCACCCGCTCGCGGCCCAGCGACATCCACTCGCCCCGCGGCCGCGGACTGTCCATCAACAGCGACTACGTGCCGGCCCTGCCCACACCGGACTTTGCCAAGCGCCACTCCGGCCAGTTCAGCCTGTCGCCCGCGAGCAGCGCGCTGCCCAGCCCGGCCAACTACTACCGCGATTTCTACTCGGGCATCAACGGCGGCGGCGGCGGCGGCGGCGCGACCACCAAATCCCCCGTCACCCCTGCCGACTCCTACCCGCCGACCCGCACCATGACGGGCCCCGCCGGCCCGCCGCCCGTCCGCCCCAGCACCGGCCGCAGCTTCGACTCGACTACCCTCCCGCGACAGAGCACCGATTCCGCCGCCATGTCTATATCCATGTCCAACCAGCACCATGGTAGCCGGCGCGACTCCAACTCGACCTTCAACTCCTCCTACCACCCCGACTCCAACAACCACCACCAGCAGTCTCAACAATCCCAGCCGACGACGAGGAGATTGTCGGGGCTGTTCAACTCGGCGCTGCCGCTCCCCGACGGGCCGGACGAGAGTGCGAGGTCGTCGCGGGCGTCGTCGAGGGATAGGGGTGGTGCAAGTGGGGGGTATAGAGTGCTCTGGCTGGCGGCGTCGCTGTTTGAGTTTAACATTGAGACGACCAAGCATGAGGCCGGGTATCCTTATTTGACTTATCAGGCGGGGGAGGTTAGTGTTTTTTTTTTTTTTCCCCTCTACCCCTTTCTTTGGCATCCTCACCCGATGTCTCTCAGCCTGTGTGGGTTGGGGAGAGGGGGCTGGGCGGGTTCCCTCACGTCCTCGATGCCCCTCTAGAGGGATGATGTTATTATGGCTGTCTGGTTGGGGTTTTGCTAACAGTTGGGCACACACACAGATCTTTGATGTGATCGCCGAAAAGGGCGAGCTGTGGCTGGCCAAGAACCAGGACGACCCGCGCGACGTGGTGGGGTGGATCTGGTCGAAGCACTTTGCAAAGCTGGCGGATTCGTGAGTTCGCCAGTCGTGAATTTTGGAGAGTGGTGGTGAGAAGATGTGATCCTTCAGCCCTGTTTCCGGCGCAAGGTTGGTGGTGTGGTGGTGTGTTGGACGGGGGGAGAAGGAAGGTATGGCCATGTTTTGGGGGAAGCGGCAGTGTTTTGGGGAGCGGAGGGTGTGGTTTGGTGAAGGGGGGTTGTGTTTTGGGAGAGAGGAGGTTGTCTTTTGGGAGAGCAGAGGTTGTGTTTTGGGAAGAAGAGGGAGTTGCTGTCATCTATTACAGGAGGGGCGGGGCAGGAAAGGGGTTGTTGGTTTGGCTTCGGCTTTGGTTGGTTTGGTTGGTTGTCAGTTTTCTTTTTTTTTTCGCCTGCGGGAGCGGAAGGGGGAGTTTTGCGCCACACACCGTTGGCAGGCAGGCGGGCGATTCATTTATCGATTCTTGGTTTCAACTTTTTTGCCCCTTTTTCTGTTGTTGTTGGCTGGCTGGCTGACTGCCTGGCTGGTTGGTTTGTCGTCCCTTGGGGTTGTTGGGGGAGACTCGTTTTTGACACTGGTGGCTTCCTGTCCCTCTTCCTCCCCCCTTCCCCTACCTTTGTTTCAACTATCATTTTCTTTTCTTTTTGGACTCCTTTACAAGAATCAAGACGGGCTGCGAAGGCGAGCATGGCGTTTGGAGATATGTCAATCGATGAGAGCAAATCAAAGTCGACAAGTTTATTCCAACTGGGGTCGGTCTGAAGACGGCCAAAAAGGAGGGTGAAATGGGAGTTGACGGGGAGGAGAGGGAGGCTTGGGAAAGCGGTTGGCGAGAGCGGATCAGGGGGAATGGATCAGGGGAATCGGGCTGGCATTTTCGAGTTGGTTCTGTTGGTGGCGGCGGCAGTAGTGGCGTTGGCTGTTTTATTTTTGTGTTTTTGGTTCCTCTTGCCTTTCGCTTCTTTGGATCCTCCGAGCTAGGTTTCTTGTTGCTTTGCTAGCGGCTTGCTTCTTGCGACTACCCCCTGCTGCCTGCTGAGAATTTCTCTCTTCTTTCCTCCGATTCTGGTGAGGAGTGAGTGCTTAGGATGGGTTGGATTCTTCTCATTTTTTTCCGGGTTGAGATTGCGGGATGGATAGAGTTGCTGGCCTGTGGGTGGGACCGGGAGGGGGGAGACGCTTGTTTTCATGTCCGTTGGGTTGCATGTACTAACTGTTGTTAGGCCGCGGCTTGGTTAATAGACTATGTCAAGTCTACAAAGATTGAAGCTGTGGAGGGCTGACGGGGAGGAGTTGCCTCCTTGCTGGGGTTTAGATTTTGTCTCGACAAACTCATGCTAACTTCATCTCGCGGCTATTTTACCTTTGGACCCACAACACACACCTACAATTACACTGGCTGGTAGATTAACTATTGTTTGCATGTCAAACTCATACAGCCCCAGAATTCCCAATTAATCATTAAGATGGCCGCTGTACTCCATAGCTCGGGCATTCGGCGTCTTCGTTGCACAAAACAATTGGTCACGTATCCAGCTGTAAGCGGGTGAGGAGTAAATCACGAGTCGCCAGTGTCCTTGCACAACACCCGGGGTGAGCTGGAGGGGTGAGGTGGGAAGTGAGCGAGTTGAATTGTCGTCCTGTTGCTGGAGAGCAGACCAAGTCAGGACGTAGAGGAACCGCTGGAGCAAGCAGAGCTCCTCACTTGCATGCTGTACTTGGACCTGGGTCTTTTCGGCCCATCATTTTCTGATTCCCTTGCCTGGTAGCAAAAATCCAACGAGGTAGCCAAACACTTGCTCCTGGCAATGAACTCGGGAGTCTTGAGCGGAGGCCAGCCAAGGGTTAGGGTTTCCCAACCACGCCGCCTGCTCCACACTTCATGTCCACCATTGTTTACTTTGCCCCTTTTTCGATGCACCTCTTGGCTGCGCTTCTCCATCTGTCCGAGAATGTGACGGTGGCAGCGCTACTGGTTGTCCACAATGCAGTCGTGAAGAACGCAGGAACCCCGAGTGGTCAGTAGCATATAGTTTACATAAAAATTTATAAATCCGTCGTCCAAACGAAAAGCGACGGCGATCCGACAGCAGCAGAGACTCAAAGCAGGGGGGACCCGGGGCCGCCGTACATTCACGGAACCAGAACGTGCCAACCGAACCGTTGATAGATTTGGAATTGCGTTTTGATATTCTCCGGCAGCTGAGCGAGCTGTTTCAAGTGCCTCCCAATAAGTGAGGTATCCTGGCTGTCGCAACCGCCCATCTCCGAAAAAAGAAAACCAAAGTCGAGTAATACCAAGAAAATGCCAGAAAAGGCCTGCGCGGTCCAGGAAAAGACATTTTTAACTACCGACGTCGTACTGTGCGGCGCCCCTGAGCGGCCGTTGGCCAGAGTTTCAAATGTGCAGATCGTGTGCTAATAACAAGTCAACGAGGTCACGTTGCGCCCTGTGTGCATGCGCTGGACACACGGCAGCCGTCCCTGGCCGTCCGTGGGTGGCCAACCAGGTTCCGGGCGTGGCCGACGTCGCTGCGCGTTGTTGAGGTAGCAGGCACTCGGATAGTCAAGGCCTCCAAATGTAACGGCATGAAAATTCCGAGCGCTTCGCTGTGTTCCATGGGCAGGCCGCGTCGCACTGGGCGGGTTGCGTGGTGTAGCATCAATCCGACGTTGCGAGGTAGTATCTACTTACAGACAGACGGTAGGTAGTACATATCACAGAGGAGTAAATAGGGACCTTGCGGCGATCTCACCCCCTCAACTTTCTCGTCCCATCTTCATCAGCAGCGACGCATGCAGCCTGCAACAAAACTCCCCACCTACCCATCGGTACTGCGCAATTCCCTTCTCCGCCCCAAGTTGGAGTCGTCCGATATCTGCGTGCAGGCGATCACGCCCGGTTGCGTGCTCCCCCTTGCATCCCCTTGAGAAGCGAATCCACTCAGGGGCCGTCGTCTGCGGCAAGCGCAAGGTAAGGGGGGTGGGCTGGTGGTGGGGAGATGGGATGGGCTTGCGACATCGTCGATGACGACGCGAGATGCTAGGCCACGTCGGCCACAACAACATCAGACGCTCAGACATGGATGGACGGATCGAGATCTGACCGATTGTCTCGTGTGCATGCCCGATCGACCGTCTTGGCACCAGAGATCAGCTGCGGAGAATTTCTAGAACACCACGGCCACCGCACGGGCGCTGCACGAGGGCTGAGTCTGCGTCATAGCCGCGCAGATCCGTCTCGGGGGGGGTGGTAATTTACTCTTCTTTGGGGGCGAGATAATGAAAGAAGAGAAACTGAGAGGGAAGAAGGGAAGGGAGAGAGAAATCAGATAAAGAGGGGGAACAGGATAATAGGAAACAAAAATTAAATAAAATGACAGAAGAAAGGGGAAAAGAGGAGGAAACTGGAGCTGGCAGTATCGGAAGCGAGACAATGATAGCAACCTGCCAAAGTACCTAACAAATAAGACACAAGACAGCAACTCAAACTGTCTAATACCTAAACCGGCCAACCACGTAACACAGTCCCAATCAAACAATGGCTGAGTCTCATCGGTGACCCCTTTCAACCACTTACACAAGGCAACCGTGCCTATCAGGGGAAATGAGGTCTCCAACCGGCCTTCCACCTACCAACTTTCCAACATGTCGGCAAGAAACAAGCCGAAAACGCTCGAGCCGTGCGTCCCGCCTGTCAAACCGCCACCGGGTAAACCGCCTCTCTGGATGCCGGAGTCGAGGGCGAGGCAGAGACCAAGAATAGCGAGCCGCGGCGCCACAAACCTGGTTCACCCTCTCCGTCTTGGCGCGGCGGGTGAAGAGACGGTCCACGATGCGATGGACAAAATAGGCAAGCTGACATGTTTCAAAAAGAAACCAACTCTTCCGCGTCTTCCCCGGTTCGGCGACCCGCCCACACACATGTCAAGTCCCCGCCGAACCGCACAAGAACAAGACGACCTCGCCACGCGCGCGGCCTCCAACCAGGAACATTACGCCGGCGGGTCGATTTCTTCTCCCGCAACGGGCAAGCAATGTGAGATTGACATGCCCGTCAGGTTTGGACCCAAGATCTAAGCATCGACGGCTCCGCCGCCCGCCCGTTCCAGGTGATGTCGGGCGAACCGTAGAGGTTCGACCTGCTTGTCATCCTGCTGAACGAGGAAGGTGGTGCTGCTTCCATCGAACCCCCAGGGGGAACTCTGTTTCCATCGCTTCCGTCCCAAGGATCGACAGCGGCGGGTCGAGTTTGAGCCCCGGCCGGGCCGCTCGCCCAGCACCTCCAAAACGGCTTTCCGAGAAGGGAGGGGGGGGGGAGCCCGGATACTGCCCTCGTCCCTCCCGCGGCCCGCGAACGAACCTCTTCCGGTCGGCCGTTCGCCTCCTCGTTTCTGGGCGCTCCCCTTTGGGCATGAATGACCCTGTGCGTCGACCACCACAACCACACCACTCGCCATCCCATACCCGGGTTCAGGAACCTCCCTCGGTATTCACCAGCGTACCCTCGTCAGGGGCCCTGCTCCCACACAACCTCCGTCCCCACGCGGGGAGCCGAGAAAGGGAGTCTCCGCGCCGATGGGGCAGCCAACCACCACCAACCACCTCCTCCCCCGGCCCATCTCGCCCGCCAGCCGACCCTCCTCTTGAACGCCCTCGACCCACTCAGCACCGGGCACCGCACCACACCAACGACCGCGCGTGATCCCAACCTCCCCTCCCCGTCCAGGATCCTGCTTCCATCTCCCACCTATAGGAGACCCCCCGACCACGCACTGTACAACACCCCCCCTTTCGCCACCCTCCCCTTGGCATAGTATTGACCTGGCCCCTATACAAGCCCGACCGCCGTCGAGGCCCGGATAAGGGGGGGGGAGCGCCTTGCCTTAGTTTCCCTCCTCCAACCACTCCCGTCGCTGCCTGCCACCACTGCCGCCGCCGCCAGCGCCGCCGGTCAGCGGGCGTACGTCCCGAGCAGCAGAAGTCCACAGGATTGGACACGCGGCGGGCGTCTGTCTCCACCAGACCGGGCGGCGGCATCCCATGGGAGGCGCGGGGGCGGTAGCGAATCCGGCACCGTGGCCTGGGCCAACCTCTTTGTGTGGTCCCCACCTGCCACTGTATGTGTGTGTGAGAGAGAGAGAGGTATGGCTCCCCGGCCGGTACTGTGTAGCGGGTGGGTGGGTAGGTGTCGAGGCCGTGGCGGAGCGCGCCGAGGACATGAGGAGACTCACTGAACCCCAAACATCCCAACACCATCAAACCATCCCGGGCTATAGCCAGGCAGAACCTACCACACACAGTCAGTGCTTTCCCCCCACAGACAAGCAGATGTGGTAAGCAGCCGTGACACCATGCAATTACCCATGGCTACAGGCCCCAAAAGGACCTGGCTGCCTGCTGCGGGAGGGGAGGGGAGAACAAACAAAAAGAGACGAGCCGGGACGGGACGGGATGGGATGGGAACACAAAAATACGAACCCTATCCATCCACGGCACCAGAGATAGACACCGTCGTCAACACCTGCGAATCTCCCATGGGCATGTACCAACGGCCACGGAGTAGAGCCGCTTGGTTAGGTATGGTAGGCACATCGGGTGAGGAAAACAGCAGAACCGTTTACCGTCCCGCTGCCACACCCAACGCCCATCTCGGCACCCAACGTGCGTCCAGATCTTGGGCATGGGAATGGGGAGAGCGTGACAAGAGGGAGAGCCGGCTGAACAATCCGACATCCCGCCCACCCCCTGCCCTGACATGCCTTGCCTGCAACAGAAAAAAAAAACCAGGTTAGCCACCACCACCACAACGCTGCTGCTTGGTACCTTCTCCCCCGTCCCAGCCCTGTGAGACGGCACAGGGCATGGTACTGTGTAGAGAAAAAGTGGAGTTGCCGTTTTGCTTGTACTCACGTCGTATTCCAAATCACCACACACACAGGCACACACCAAGAGTTAGAACTTCCCCCAAGAAAATGAAGCAAACACCTCCCGGCGTCAGCCAAGCGTGGGATCCTGCAGATTCCCAACAGCCAGTAGCGGGGGCGGCATATGGCTGGCGGCCGGCCGGATGGCGGGAGATGCCAGGTTGGTTGGATGGATGGATGGATGCTGTGGATGCGAGAGGGGGCGACGGGGGCACCCCAGACCCGGATTTGGATCCCGTTCATGCAGAATTGTTGTTGGGCGCGATGCTTGGGGTTGGTGTTTGCCATTTTCGATGGATAGATACATGGGGAGGGACCTGTTTGGGGAGGGGGGAGGTAAGCGACAGCATACGAACCTGGAAATATGCAGAACCAGGTAACGGAATATAGTTTGCCTGTCAACAGTTCGTTCGTTCGTGGTAACGGGTTTGATCCCTCCGACCAGGGCACGGATAGATAGATTGACAGGCGACAGATTGATAGACAGGTGGGTTGAGTGGGTGGTTCGAATCGGAGAAAAGAGCAAAAACTCCCAAAAAGACGTTGGACTTCAGTCAACATCAGGCGACGTCCGATCCCCCCCTCCCCCTCCCCATCCCCAATCCATCCCACCTCGCTCATCGCGCCGCCCGCCGTCCGTGCGGCCGCCTCATCGAAGCTCCTTCACCTCCTTGTAGTTAGCCAGCCAGGGCGCGCACGTCCACGCATGAATCCTGCAGGGGAGGGAAACCCCCCTGGCCTGAGCCCATCTCAAGGAATTGGAACATCTAGAAGCCTTCCCCAAACGCCCCCGCCAAGCCGGGCGGGCGCGATGAGAAAAGAGAGAGGGAAGGGAAATGCCAAGTGGCATTGAGTGCGATCACTCATCAAGGTCAAAGCTTGAGAGAGTTGTCGATAATGTTACTCCCCTACCCCGCCCGCCCTCGTGGATAATGACCAGCGGATGACCCCACGCCCTTCCCTCTCGGCTGTCCCCGTCTCAAACAGCAGCGAAGGCAGCGAGGGGCTGCGGTGTCCACTAGCATGACAGACCAAGCCTTCTAGCGCCAGAGTGGGCGTTTGCGGCTGCATGCATGCAGGCACCGTTGTGTGCCTGACTAGAGGACTCAAGTCCTAACTATAGCAGTGTTGATGGGAGGCTGAACCCGGGACCCGGGACCGGCTGGGCTGTGGGAACTAGTCCTGCGCGGGGATTTGTCATGGGGAGATTGATCATCGGCAGGTCCGCGGGCCGGCATTTCGAGTGAGGGGGAGAAGGAGGGAAGGAAGGGGTGGTTGGTTGAGTCAGAGTTGGTTGGTGGGCTGGTTGGCTGGTTGGATGGTTGACAGTTGGGTTGGTCTGTACCTTCGTATGTGTCAGTGTCGATCCCGACGCCATGGAAGACGCGAGTTGGGTTGATGAGTTTGTCGAGTCGAGGGGAGGCGGGCCACCATGGACACCACCGTGAGTCTGCCAATACTGACTGAGTCTGTGAGGCATTCGAGTCGTCGCCTCGTGACCCCTCAACTATCGTCGTCCCCATCGCAGACCCGCATCACCTACCCGCATCATCACCTAGGTCAAGCCAGGGGTAAAGCGGGAATGACGACGGCGGGATCATGGTGTGACATGCATAGGAACCATGCTGCTGCCATCTTGCACCGCCCTGGCCCGGAAACAGCGAAAAGTCTTGGCCGCGCGGAGGGGAGAAATGGGGGCTTCTGGCGCGTTCGGCTCCGTTCTCGAAGCCTTCTTCCTGGCTTCGATCCCTCCCGGGCGGCGTTCCCGCTGATGCGCGCTGCCGTATGGGGAAAGGCTTGGTCGCTGGCGTCGGCTCGAGGTTTGGGACGCAGGACTGCTGAGGGCCCATCGAGTGTTTCAGTCTGCTGCAACCTCGAAGAGCCTGAGATTGACAAGGGCGCTGCACGATGCTCGCTCGCTCGCTCGCATCGCTCGGGGGCTGCAGCCGGTCTGGCGGTGGAAGGGCGGTAGAAACGTGGCCGAAGCCTGCAACCCTTCCATCCTTTTCCCCTGCACCCACCTGCATCGACGTGGCTGCTGCACTGCGCCTGCAGATGCTTGTCGACATGACAGGCATACTTGGTAGAGACTAGGCCCGGCCAGGGCAGCGCAGTAGTGACCACCAGTTCATGCAGCCTGCGAGTTAGTGAGCCGTCGTTGGCGCGGGAATCGGCGAGTCGAGCGAGGGCAAGGTTCAACGGCCCAGTTGAGGAGCGCGCACAGACTCGAGACAGACAACAGATGGACAGACAACAGAGAGACAACGGACGGGTTGACGTCGACTTCCATACAACCCAGCCCCCAGCCCCCAGCCCCCAGCCCCCAGTCCGGGTCCAGGTAATTGACGTCGTTCCTGCGCCAGGGGTCGGTCGGTCGGTCGGTGCCGGCGAGCCTCTGGCGATCCCGAGCGCGCCCGCAGCAGGGCCATCGCCCGTTTTGGGCGTCTGCTCGCCCGCTCGCCCTCGTCGTTCGCCTTTTTCGGCCTGCTGCGACTTGTTTGGGGGATCGTCAAGAATTTCTGTCTTGGCGCGGCAACCCCACGACCACCCGCTGGGGGTGGGGCACGACCTCCTGGCAGTCCGTGCGCAACTTTTCGAGGGAGGGGTGCCCTGCTGCTGGGGGGTTCTGATGGTGCTCTGGGGGGGAGCTGGACAGAGGGGCTTGCTGCTGGAGGTGACTGCTGCCGTGGGCTGCTGTGGGCTTCCCACCCCCCCATGTTCGCGCAGGCGCTTCGGTGGAACCGGGCGCCACCCGCGCACCCCCCCTCCCCCTCCACCCACCATGTGGTCTGCACTGTGACCACCCAGTTCCTTCCGCCCTTCCATTTGGCATTCTGACCCAGGAAGGGAAGGGTCGTCTGCCATCATCATCTCACATTTCTGTGCACCCGTCCCGACCAGGTACCTTCCATGCAGCTACCTATGCGCCGTGATCTCGTGGTCTGCGTGCCTGGCCTGTCCCATCGCCGCCCGCAAGAGGCCGTCATGGTGATCGCGCAACAATCCATGGCTCGAGCATATTGAACAAGACCAATACCCCAGCTTCTCGCCGGCAAGCCAGCCGAAGGGAGCTGAAAAAGGACCTCTGGGGCCGCCCTGGGCGCCCTGGGCCTTCCCTGCTCGCCACGGCACGCGAGTTGACCGGGGTCACGCGGCTCTCGAGATGCTATTCTTGGATATCACAACGCCGCGAACCCTCAAACCCTCGAGCCGTCCGCGCCAAGATGAGAAATTTCAATATCAACTCTCGCTGCCTCGACCCGTTTCTGCCCTGGATGGTCCTTTTTGGAGACGCACATATGATCAAGCAGAGATTGCGCGGTCCGGCGTGCTTGGTGCGCTATCAAGAGGGGGACCGTTCGCCCTCGTCGATGTTAAACCCGCGAGCTATAGCTCCCATCAGCAGGGATCTTGCCGGGAGGACCGCCCCGGGTGGTTGACAACGCTGCTTCTTGTCCTGCCATCAGCGCCGCCCCCTTCCCCCCAGGTCCCCTAGGAGGGTGAGGTGAGCCCGGTCAGACGGCCCCAGGCGCGGCGCCTGTTGCATGGTCGAATAGGAATGCCTCCAGCCTCCCGCAACCGGCGCGCCGCCCGCCCGCATGGCTGCTCTCGCAACTCGTGCGCACACACCAACGCCCGGGCTCGGATTTGGGGTTTTGGGGGGGTCGATGCAGCCCTCTCCTGGGGGTCTCCAGGGATGGACGGAGTGGGCGCGAGCCGGAGAGGGTGTGGCCGGCGGGTGGCGGAGGGCTGGTGTGGGCGCTTGATCCAGGAGTTGCGCCCAAGGGCGTCCATACCAGACGTATTATTGCCAGTGATACGCACTGCGTCCCGCCGTCATCTGCCCAGTGTGTGGGTGTCCCAGTGTGCCACATCTGGCAACTAACTGCAGCGGGAACCAAATTGCAATATCAGCACCCCCCTCGCCCTCGGTGGCTGACCGTCCAGGTGGGAGCTCGCGAGCCGCAGCGGCTGCGCGGCGAGCCAATGAGACCAGATATGGGATGCCATGTTTGCCGTCCCGTGCACGCGGAGCAGGAGCTCGATGACGGGCGTCGTGCCAGGCTGCTGGGCAACACAAGCCTGCAATTATGACAGTTCCTGTGCATGCCCGTCCAGCCTCTGATTGGGGACACCGCATGCAGAAGGTCGCACAGCCCACGGCCCCGGAAGTGCCATGGGCTCGCTGGCCCGGTCAGACAGCCAGAGGCGTGTGTGAGCTCGACAGACCCACGCCTTGCAGGCTGCGTCTGTGGGCAATCTTTTGGGACATCGCTGCCGTCTGATTGACCACCGTCCCAAGCCGTCCCCAGACAGCCCGACAACCCGGATCCACGGGGGGCGCTGTCAAAGGCAGCCCCGCTTCCCCTCATCCTGCAACCAGACGGGAAGGTAGGTGAGTAGCAGTAGCAGTGATACAGACACGACTGCTCACTCGTCCGCGTCGGCGAGGTATCACGGGAGCAGCCTTGGTGGAGGTGCATCGCAACCGTACATACGGATACAGCCCGTGCGTGCCACGCCCAAGCTCTAGTTGCGACCCGAGTGCGGCAAACCTGAGCAGCCCCGCGTCGCGGGTCAGTAACGTGTTTAGGGCTGACGGCGGCCGACCAGACTTGTCGTGCTCGTGGAATGGGCCACGCGTGCGCGTGAGGCGAGCACTGCCGAGCTCGGACGACGGCGGCCCTCTGAGTGCCTGAAACTGGGGGTGAAGAGGGAGGTTACCGAAGGAGGTGAGGCAAGAGAGGGAGGAGCGGGGATGCCTGGAAATCCTGGAACCGGGGCGCGGAGCTGAAGATTGGAATTGGACTGAGATTGAATTTTGGGATGTGGGAAGGGAGATGGGGCGGGGGAAGGGGAGGCAGGTACGTACCTCCAGGTGGGGTTGCAGGCCCCCCCCTCGCACCGTGTGGAGGGCTGGCTGGACTGTGTCCTGCCCCAGCACGACCCAGCACAACCCACCTGGGCAGGCTGTGGTCACTAAAACACGCCAAAGACTAAGCCAAGCTCTCGCTGCCAGAAAGACCCAGCCATGAACCAGCACCTCCCCCAACACCACCACTACCCTCACCTCCGTCTAATGCATTCTGGCCCCTCGACCAGGGCGCCGCACCTCGACTCGATTCGGATTGCGAAGACCGTTTCACCTCCCGCCCGCCAGCTCGCCAGGCCCCAGGGTATATAAGCAGACGCGGCCCATCCTCCCTTTCCCTCTTTCCCTTTGACTCCAACGCCAAGCTCGCCGTCCATCCCTCTAGTTGGCAGCCATCCACCCGCCCAAGAGCCAGAGCCAGCACCACCCGGCACCGCCCACCAGCAACCACACAGCACGCCAGCGCGACCCGTCTTCCCATCTCCACACACCTCGACCACCTGCCCAACCCACGACGCCCTGCTCCCCATCCTGTCCCAAGCCCTAGCCCGAGCAACTCTGCGCATCGAGCCTCGACCTCGTCAACCCACCACCACGCGTGCGCCCGCACTCTCCCCTCGTCAAACTAAGCATCCATCCAACCAACCAACGCCCGCCGCCTCTGCCCGCACAACCCGGCGTCTCGTCTCCGACCGGCCGGTACCGCTGCCCACATATACTCCCGAGCCTGTTGCGCCGTGGCACGCCCAGCTCGTCCTCGACGCAGCCAGTCCTCGGTCGTCTTCGATCCGCTGTCGGCGCGGTCCCGAGGGACTCGACCGCAACCTAAAACATGCATCAACCGCCGTACACCCCGAGCCAGGGCCAGCCGCTGCCGCCCGATATGCACGGCCATCCCCATCAGTCGCCCTACTTGGCCCAGCAGATTTCGCAACACCCGTCAATGCCCCCACCAGGCGCTTCCTACCAAGACAGTGTTCCCATGGCTGGTCCCGGATCGCTGCAACAAGGGCCGCCCGGTGACGGCTCCGCCTCCTCCCTGTCGCAATCCCAGGAACGCACCCCGCTCACGGCCGACGAGAAGCGCCAGCAGGAGCTCAACCTCAAGCCCTACTCGTCCGAGGATGACCAGTCCCGCGTATACGCGTAAGCCCTCCACCACCCCCACGCTGGCTGCGCTGCCCGTGTGCCGCGAGCTCGCCTGCGCTGGTCTCCGCCAGGCGCGCGCGGCAGCACATGCAGGCCGTGTGCGTCCTCCGATCCTGTGGGCACGAGAAGCTGACCCGATTCCCGGCAGACTTGATGTCGTGCAACAGCCACAACGTGCGCGGATGTGTGGTTTTGGCGACAAGGTACGCCCCCGTCCTCGGGACATGTCCACGGGTGTCAATGGGGCGACGGCATGGACGCTTACACCAGACAGGACCGCCGGCCGATTACCCCACCCCCCTGTGTGAAGCTCATAGTAAAGGATGCGAAGACGGGCAAGGAGATCGACTGCAAGTGAGTTTGCCCCTCTCGTCCCCCTTGAAACCCCTGATCCCTCGACCGCCGCGATTGACACGTGCTAACTACCCCCCTCCCCCCCAAACAGTGATATCGAGTACACAATGTACGTCCTCAACGTCGACCTATGGTCCGAGGACGCCTTGAAAGAGGTGAACCTCGTCCGCCACACAACAGCCACGCCCTCGATATCGTCCACATCGCCCGCGTCGTATGCCCAGATCGAGCAGGCCACGCCCGCGTATTCCCACATTCTGCCCTCCAGCCGGGATATGGGCTACCCGCAGCAAATGGGCTACCCGCCCCCGGGCCAAGCCGTTAGTCCTTATGGCATGCAGCAGCCGTATTCGCAAGGTAGGTTCTCTCTCACATCAGCAACCAAGTAAAGCAGGTGCGCGCGCGCACGGCACGCACGCACGCACGCACGCAATGGAAGGGACATCCGTAACTGACAATTCTCGCTAGCGGGTTTCGTATCCCCCAACGGAACCGGCTACCAACCGCCGAATCAGTATTACCCCCAAGCGGACCTGCAAGGTCTTGGACAGCTCGTAACCTCACCCTACGGCCCCCCACGCGTCTACGAGCCCCAATTCGGCAACATGCCGCAGCGCATGTCCATCAGCGGTAACCCGCCGTCGGGCATGTTTACCCGGAACCTAATTGGGAGCTTGGCCGCCAGCGCCTTCCGCCTCCACGACAACGACGACAAGATCGGCATCTGGTTCATCCTCCAGGACCTCAGCGTCCGCACTGAGGGCAACTTCCGGTAAGCTTTTTCTTCCTCACCCTTGTCCCCATCATAAACAAGCCGCTAACTCTTATCTCTCCCCAAGGCTGCGCTTCTCCTTCGTGAATGTGGGCGCCCCCGGCCAGCCGGGCAACGGCGGGTCCATCAACGTCGGCAAGGCACCCGTCCTCGCGTCAGTGTTCAGCGACGTCTTCCAGGTGTACTCGGCCAAGAAGTTCCCGGGCGTGTGCGACAGCACCGAGCTGAGCAAGTGTTTCGCGGGCCAGGGCATCAAGATCCCGATCCGCAAGGACAACAACAAGGGCACCAAGGAGGAGGAGGATGATTATGAATAGCCGGGGGTGCGTGGCCGTGGCTACGTTTTTGAGAAGTGGCGTGGGGGATGTCGCTGTTGTGATGAAAGAGGGGGGTGGAAGAGCATCGGAAGTGTGGGATGCGGGGAATAGGAGGATGAGGAAAAGGGGGAATTGCCGTTACGATTTTTTGTCTGTTGTTTGTTGTTGCTGACATCGTTGCTGTTGCTGTTGCTGTTGCTGTTGGAAAATGTTCATGATTCAGGATTGCGGTGATACCATTTGCCCTTCGCCTGGGGTGGAAGAGGAGGAGGAGGAAGACACAGGCAGGCCGAGTCGTTCATTTGCCGGTTTTGTACTGTTTTTTTAAAAACTTTTCTCACCCTTCCCCTTTTCTTTTTTTCTTCTCTTCTGATGCTTTTTCTTTTCTCCTCATTTCATTTTCATGTATGCACGCGCACCCTCTAACACACACTCGCAAGCAGCACCATTTTTGGGGCCAGATGATTGATGGACTTTTTTGTTATCCAGAGTAGACGGGTGGGCGGGTAGAAAGCGGGGTACATGGGATAGGGTAGTTCGCGCTGTTTAGATTCAAACCTTGGTTCTTGTTTTTTCTCCCTCCCTCCGAAGGTTTGAAGAAGAGAGGGGGTGGTATTCGTTTTTCAACCCAATGAGATACAGATTTGTCTCGATGGAGATATGCAGCATGCATGCAGCCAGCCAGCCCCCTGGACTAGCCCGCTCGCAGGCGGGCCGACCCAACATTCTTCCCTCCCTTTTCTCCTCTCTTTATTTTTTTTCTTTGGGCGGCAAGGTACCCGTTGCATGAAATGCGTAGCATGACAAACAAAAATCCACCCCTCGTCCCACGAGGTGTGGAAGCAAGCCACAGTGTCACCCACCCCTCCTTCGCTAGGATTTTGACAGGCGGCTCAGGGGTTGTTGTGTTGTCTGCGCAGAATTCTTGGTTGCTTGGCTGACTGACAGCGGTGCTTGGCTGAGCTGAGGCAGGTGTGGTCGGATGACGTGCAGCTACTGGGGGATGCAGGTCATCGATATCATTGCAATTTTTTCCCTTTGGCTTGGGAGGGGAAGAGGGTTTGTGTGTGTGTCACGGGCCTCGGTGTTTTCTCTGGGTTTAGAGTCTGACAACTCTCTCAAGAGTAAGATTGTCGGTCTGGGGATGGATGGAGGGGTGAGGGAGCGGATTGTGGGGGCCGAGCAGCTGACTCAGTTCAATGCTCCCCAGTGAATGCCCGTCCCAACTCTCGGTACCTGTGGAACACAGAGACTCACTCCCAGGTTGGACCAACGAGATGAAAAATACTTGGCCCGGCCTCGAAGGGTATTGGATCTCGACGCTCCGAGGGATGCGGGCGGAGAGGGGGGCTGCTAGGTTGAGTTGGTTGCGGCATCTATTCGCGACGGGCAGCGTGGCAGGCGGTGGATGCTGGATGTAACCCAACAAGATTCCCGCTCCTGCTCCTCGCTCCCACATCCCCAATCCCCATCCCTCCCGCGGGTAGGCAGGTTGCCTGCCGGGGAGGGCGGGAGCACGCGTTATGGGGCGGTGTTGATGAATCGGGGAATTTATTGCCGGGAGCGAAGGAATTCCCCGAATTCGGGTCTGGGATTGATAGAAGAGAGTAGGAAGTACGGGATGCTCGTGGTCCGGGAGGGTTATGTTGTGATACTGGCGTTTCTCGTATGGAGATAACGTCTACTATGCAGTTGATGTTGAGCATCTATATCGTCTTCTCTGGCCAACGTGGTCTCATCTGGGGCTGCCATTGAACATCCGAAGGCAGAGAGAGCCCGAAGAAGGTGCGTGGATGTGGGGCGAGCTGAGGAGGAGCCCAACTTTTTTTTCTGCCCCGCTGCTGCACGCTGCCGCTGCGACTTGCTCAGGGCAAAACTCGATCGAGCAGCATGCAGCTGAGAGTTTTCGTGCGAGGGACGAGTACGTAATCGGACCCGGCCGCCGAAACACAGCTACCCTGAGCACAAAGACAAAAAACCCCCAGCTCTTACTTGGAGATCGATCCCCCAAGACATGCCAAGTTGCCGCAGCTGCTCTGGGCTTTTGTGGACGGGCTTGGCCGCTGCCGCCCAGGCTGACCCCGCCTTTGCCGCCGTGTTAGGGCTGGCAGTTTCTGGGGGCTCTGGGATCACAAAAGCTGATGGAGCCGCCGAGGGAGAGCAAACGACGATGCCAAGCCAAATGGCACCATCTGGCAGCTGATGCTGGCCCAACAGCAAGACAGCGGTTCCCTCCCGGCCGACCGCCGGCGGCCCCTGGGCAGCCCCTCGGCGGCGGCTGGGCAGCGTCAGGCGGGCAGGCGTGCTGGCGTTCGCGCTCGCGCTGGAGGGCTCGAAAAGAGGTGAGGGGCTGTGAGGGGCATCGGCTGGGCATCTGGGCAGGCCGAAAGCATCCCAGCGGATGCTCAGGGGGTGCCCAGGTGATGTCAAGCCAAGCGGGCACCCCGGGAGCTAGCAGATCGGGGGCTCCTATTTTTCCTATTTTTTGCTGTGAGCATGGTGAGCATGGAGTGCAAGAAAATTCCTGCATCCTTGTGATCACAATTTCTGTTCCCGCAGCGCGTCAGACCCCGTTCCCGGGCGCAACGGGGCCAAGCAATTGGGGCAGAGGTCCGAGGGCGGGTGCGTGTCGCTAGGGGAGAGTTTAGTGGCCTAGTGTCACCGTCCTGGTCCTTGTCCTGGGCGCTGGGTGTTCCCCGTTGGGTGGTCCCGGTTGGTGTTGGTGTTGGTGTTCCCCATGGGCATGCTGGAACCGCACCAGAACACCCATCGGGCAGTGGCCCCTCTCTGCTCCGCGAACGCGCCACTGGCAGGCCGGGCATTTACATAAGAGACAACCCACACCACGACCCCAACTCCTCTGCCTCGACCTCGACCACATTCCAGGCAGCAGCATTCCTTTCCCATCTCTGCGCAACTGTCCACCTCTTGACCCGACCGCCGTTGACCGCATCACCGACCAACACCAGGCTTGGTCGCACCACCACCACCATCACTACCAACACTCCACCCTCGTCAAGCATCCCGTCGAAGCATTGCTCCAAAGCATCATTCCCCCGCAAACGTAGCGCAACACTCCCCAACAACACAAACATGTCCGGGTTCCAGTCTTCCGGCCGCGGCGGTGCGGGCAACATAGTAGACAGCTCCAAGACGCAGCCGATCCAGCCCGAGGACCTCCAGACCCCCACCCTCAAGACGTCGATGGTGACGACGGGCCGCGGCGGGACGGGCAACTTTGCCGTCGGTCTCGACGCTGAGGAGAAGCGCCGCCGCCAGGACGTTGTTCCGTGAGTCATTCCAACCACCCGCCCCCCCCTTCCTCCCGTCGCATAGCGACAACGAACAAGAAAACGGAAGCAGAGCAGAAGAAGAACCAAAACTAACTTCTCTTGTCCCCGACCACAGCGTCGTCCGCCGCGACAGCCAAGGCGCCACCCACGTCGGCCGCGGCGGCACGGGCAACGTGGTCAAGGAGTCCACCACCGTGCTGTCCGGCTCGGCGCCCCTCTCCGCCGTCTTGTCGAACCGCTCGACCAGGTCGGCGACGGACAAGGAGCGCAAGGACAAGAACGGCTCGCCCGTGCCTAACAACGACGATGACGACGTGGCCGTGCCCGCCCGCAAGCCCGAGGACATCAGCTGGGCCGAGAAGGGCAGGAATCTGCTCTTTGGGAAGAAGTGAGGGCGTGGTCGTCGTCGGTCAGGGCGAGTTGGATGAATGGGTACATGGGTTAAAAAGGGGTGCTGCTGACTTTTTGTTTTGGTCTGGTTCCTGCGGGTGGTTATTGCATCTTTGATATCCTGTTCGCGGTCTTGGTGTTTACTCTGGGTTCTCGCGGCTTTCTTTCTTCCATACCCCGGGCATTGGCGCTGAAAAATCATGGTTGGGATAGGGCGGGCTTCGGTTATGCTTTATGCGCGGCGGGCGCGCCATCGTTTGGAGGACGAGTTGAATAATGATTTTGTTCCATCACAAGAGGAGTCGAACGAGTGTTGTCATTGATAAGGGGGTCGCCCGAGCTTTGTATGCTTCCCAACCCCAGACCTCACCTATCTACCCCGCAGCCCTAGACGGGGTGGGCAAATCACAACTGCTGCCGCCATGCGCCTCGGAGCCGCATGTCGAGGATGTTGCTGATAACAACGGCGCGCCTGATAACGGACGATACGGGGCGTGGAGGTTCCCGTTCTTAGCTGCAGCTGCGCCGAAGCACGAGATGCCGGCCAGCATCCGGATGACCCGAGGCAATGGGTTGCGGACCCCCTCCGTTTCCCCCGCCTTCCTTTACACAGGCCCCCCACATCTAGCATCCTCCATCCCCAGCCAGCAACCGACTTTACTCTGACTTACCCAGCCCCGAAGAGCAAGTCGTACAACGATACGAAGCCGCCACCAACATACCTACCTACCTACTAACGCACTTATACGTACACATCGGGCACCGAACAACTCCTACCCCGACCCCATCACCGCCCCCACCAACCCCCGCAACACTCCCACTTACTCCACGACCCACCCCCACGGCACTTCCAACGACATCCGAACCACACTCAAACTACATCTCACCCACAGGACAACCGCATCCCCAAAGCACTTACACCATATTCATACCACATCCACACCCCATACCAGACATCTGCCAGATTCATATCAGATTCATATTCCACCCACCCCGAAGTTCATACCGCATCCATCCCACACCCATTTACTCATCCACCCCCCAAACATGTTAACGAACCCCCGCATCCACCTAACATCAACCCGCCATCCTCGCCCTCCTCACCTCCCACCTCCCCCACTCCCTCCCCCTCCTCCGCCGCATACAAGCCATTGGGAAGTTCCCTGACGGGGGTGGAGGGATGCGGGGCGTGTCGGTGTTGTTTGCGCGGTACTGTACGCGTTCTGGTACTCGTGCTTGTTCGGGCTGTGGTGGGCGGCAGGGGAAGGATGGGAGTGCGGGAGGGAGGAGGGATCGGGGGCGTGATAGGGGTGGGGGTGGGAGAGCTGGGGACGGGGATGGGAGGGCGAGGGGGTTATGAACGGCGGTCGTGCTGGGGGTGGGGGTGGGGGTGGGGGTGGGGGTGGGCATGGAGGGTTCGTCCAGGGGGCCGGAGGAGGAAGTGGTGGTGGCAATGGGGATGGTGGTGGTGAGCATGG
>MU855343.1:60635-106865 GCA_033296695.1 Staphylotrichum tortipilum | reverse complement strand
GGGGGGGGGGGGGGGGGGGAGTCGCTCAGCTCCGCCCGCAATGCGGAGAACGGCGCGCCAAGAGGGAGTTCGACCCGGGGAAGGCACTGGCGTCGGCTCTGGGGGGGTCGAGATGGAGCGAGCCTAGGCTTGTCCGAGTATGTCTCTCCCCGTCTCTGTTTTGACTCTGCAGGGTCTTAGTTATCCGCCCCGAGCTATTGGACGGGGCTGTGGTGGAATTGGGGGGAATGAGATGCGATTGGACTGCTCCAGACTCGGGTTTTCCCACATTTGTATGCGCCCAGCCAGCCGACCTTGCCGTCGCCAGTCGTCTCTGCTTCCTGCGAGGATGACGTCGTTGCCGCCGTGGGCCGCGGTTCGGTTGCCTGACAATCAGACGACCCAGCCCGAAAGCGGAGAGTGGGGGGGGGGCGAACCTGCGCCTAGCGTCGGCGGCGGCAGTGGAGGGGTTCAGGGAGACAGGGATGGGATACGGATAACTGAATGCGGATAGCCATTTCTTTCGTTTCTCTCTGACAGGTACTCGATAGAGTGCCATGCACGCTTGAGATGCGTCGTGGAACTTGCGTCGTCTTGTTGTTGACCTCGTTCTTGGCCTCTACAACCACAGCAGGCCAAGCGCTGGAACCCTGCACCGGATGGCGCTGGAAGTTGGATTCCAGGGGCAGTTCCCGCTCTGTCCCGCTTCCCCACAGCGGCCCTGTCCCAAGCTTCAGCGAGGGGCAGAGGGGAAGTGGGTCCTGTGCCATGCAACGTCTCCGAAGCTTCAACTTCCTCAATTTCCACATGTGTCGCCAGCGCCTGGAGCCTTCGATGAAAGACGGGCACATGAATCTGCCCCGCCGCTCGCTCGCACGCATGAGAATACCATTGACAATACCCTCTCTGTCTCTCTTATGGATCAATTCCGGGGCCAGAGTCTTCAGGTCTTGCTGCGGGATGCTTCTATGACCGATCTGAGGGACTCCATCTTACGAGGGCAGCAGGGTCCTGTTCCTCTCTCTCATCCGCACCCGCGACGCCTCTGCCCCTTTCCGCGCCTGTGATGCCGACCGGATCCCGTATCCCGCCATTCAGCCTAACGTTGCATGTCGGTCGCTCACCGTACACCCGCCGGGACGCAACGCTGCACCACGGTGCGACACCCCTCACGGGTGCTTTGCTTCCTGCTTCTTTTGAACCACTGCTCCCCTGCGGCCATGCACATTTCCACCGAGATGGAGGCCGATTGATGGGAATATATCGCCCGGCCGTCCTGGGGAGGAGCGTGATTCCACATGATGGCCAGAGACGCGGGCGAGGTGAGTTTAGATGGAGAACAGCCTGTATATCACTCCTTGTGCTCGCTGGAGCGCAACTCCGGTGGTCGTGTTTGTGTGTACCAGTTTAGAGTCCCCAATCCATCACCAGCTCTGACTCGCTCGACATCCCCCAATATGAAGTCACCTACACTCATGCCCCACCTGCACGCCCTCGCCAGTCCTCTTCTGGCCGTGGCCGAGTACACCGTCCCCGGCTCCGTCCCACCCAACGACGTCTTTGACGGCTACGTGAGCTACAGCATCGAGTTCTCAAGCTTCCCTGATTTCGCTGGTAGGTAACCCCAACCCGCATCCCGTGCCGCCTTGCCCAAACCGCCTGACCTTCCGCAGGGAACACCTCACACCCCAACGCCTACTCGGACACCCTGCTGGACAACATCGGCCGCATCACCGGCACCAAGCCGTACATCCGCGTCGGGGGCAACACCCAGGACTACACCCTCTACGACGCCTCCCTGCCCTACGCTCTCCACGGCACCGTCGACCCGGCCCGCTCCCCCGACTACCCCACCACCATCACCATCGGGCCGTCCTACTTTGAGTCCTACAGCACCTGGAAGGACGTCCGCTTCTGCCACGGCTTCAACCTCGGCCTCGGCGCCAACCGCTCCGCCGGCTGGCAGACCCTGCTGGACACGGTGCCCCTGGCCTGTAAGGCCCTCGGCGGCGGGAAGCTGTATGCCTGGACCTACGGCAACGAGCCGGATCTGTACTCGACGTCGGCCCAGGGGCCGGTGAGGCCCGCCGGATGGGACGAGAAGACGTTCGTAGCACAATGGCAGAACGGTACGAGGGCTATCAAGGCGCTGCTGGAGGATCACTGCCCTGAGCTGGCAACCGACGAGCACTACGGGTATCTCGCGCCGTCCTTTGCGGGGGTGGGCAACCGTCTCAGAGCCCCTGCAGCGTGGGCCGCGGGTCTTGAGCGGGAGAAGAGCATCAAACTGTTTGCAACTCACAAGTATGCCCCATCCAACCACCCCTCTCACCAACCCAATCTAACCTTCCTCCCCAGCTACATCAGTGGCGCCGCCTCCCCCGGCGTGACCCTCCAAGGGACCCTCATGAACCATGCGGTAACCAAACGGTCCGTCGACGCACACGTCGCCGAGTACAATACCATCCGTTCTAAATCCACCACCCCCGTCCCGCCCCTCATCTTCGGCGAGACCAACTCCCTGTACAACCAGGGCCGCCCCGGCCTGTCCAACACCTTTGGCGCCGCCCTCTGGGGCCTCGACTTCAACCTCTACGCGGCCTCGGTCGGCTTCAAGCGCGTGCACATGCACCTGGGGACGAATTACCGCGTATGCCGTTCCCCCCTTATTTCCCCCCATGACACTCCCTAACCTTCGTAGTACGCTCCCTGGCAACCGCTCACAACTCCCCTCTCCCCGATCGGCACAAAAGCGCCCTACTACGGCTCCATCACACTCGCCTCCGC
Organism: Staphylotrichum tortipilum; assembly: GCA_033296695.1. NCBI lineage: Eukaryota > Fungi > Ascomycota > Sordariomycetes > Sordariales > Chaetomiaceae > Staphylotrichum > Staphylotrichum tortipilum. The sequence continues at coordinate 104,099 of MU855343.1, read as the reverse complement.
CCTCGGCCGCGGGCCCGCTACTGTTGTTGAGATTCCCCTCAACTCCACGGCCAACAGTACCGGTCTGCTCCCGGAGTCTGCTTACGCAGTCTACACCCACTCCGGCGCCCGCCTCGCGCGGCTTGTTGTTATTAACATGCGCGGGTACAACACCACGGTCGGCGGCGCGGGGCTGGTACCCCTCCCTTCTCCGCCGGCGAGGGGGGCGGTGGAGTATATCTTCCGCCTGCCTTCCTCTTTGCTCACGCTTCCTAATCCCCATGCTGCCGACCATCGAGCCCAGGGTGGGCTGACATCCACAGATAGGAAAGGTACAGAACGGGGAGGGGAAATAGCAATCCACCGCCTCCTCGCAAACGGAAGCGACGCAATTACGGGCATCACCTTTGACGGGTGGAGTTATAATTGGGAATTGGCAGAGGGCATGCCCGTGCGGTTGGGGAATGTGACGGTGGGGGAGCGGGCGGTGATTGAGGAGGGCAGGGAGGTGAAAGTGAGGGTTGCGGATGCTAGTGCTGTTATTTTGGAGTTTGGTGATGAGATTACTGGCGATGGGGATGAGTGAGTAGAGAGGGTGAGGAGGGGGGGTGAGGGGGCAGGTGAGGGAGTGGTGAAGATGTTGCGGGTGTGGGCTCACACTGCCCACACCGCTCTGCCAGCCCAGACCGCCCAACTGCCCACAGCTTGTTCTTCTGGTTGCAGGGGATTCCACTTGCAACCCACATCATCCAACAGATCACCAGTTCTCTGTTCCCTTGCGCGCAACAGAAGGAGGTGTAAACCGGGCCAAGGGAGGATGGGGTGGAAATGGGTGAAGTGGAAAGGGGGTGGTTTCGGTTGGTGGAGGTCAACAAATACATGACAGTTGCTTGAGATGTTAATGAGGACAGACGACAGACGCAACAGCGTAGCTGGGAATTTGTATCCAGCGGATCTGCCACACCAGACAAAGATCATCCAAAAATGAACCCTAAACCCCGACTCCGTGCCCGCTCCTGATCCTGATCCCAAAGGCCAACTCAACAGACGTCCAACGGAAAGGCCAACTCCGTCCATCCCTCAGTGAGTGAGTGCGTGAAAATATGTATAAAACCACCTGGCGTCGAGACGATATCTCCCAGCATAAATATGCCACATTCCTCCGGGACGACAGACCCGTCTATCCCGACCAGCAGAGCAGTGATCTCCTCACATCACTCTGACACGACCAACCAGCCGTTATTAAATAAGCAACCCCCACTCCCACTCCCAATCTTCCACCCCCCCCCCGGCCCGCTCACAGCCCCCAACTAGCTATACCTCAACGGCAACTTCCGATCCAGCGTATGGAACGCCTGCGTCCGCGGGGTAAACGGCGTCTGCTGGTTGGGCGGGGTGGGCTGCATCTCGACCGAGACGACGTCCTTGTCCTTGTTCTTCTTGCGGTCCCTGCGGGCAAAGCCGTCGCCCTCGTCGTCCGAGTCGACGTCCATGTCGAGCTGCTTGTTGGGGAGCATGGCCCAGATGGCGAAGGCGAGCTGGCAGAGGTAGACGAACCTTTCAACCCCCAAGTTAGTTGAAATCCCAGAAGGGAGAGGGTGGGAAAGTGGCGGGCGGGACTCACAGCATGTACACAGTCGCGGCAAACGTCCCCTTGGCCATCTTGCAACTGTTGGAGGCGCCGTACGGCTTGGCAAGGTCGCAGCTGTAGCGGATGTACCAGGCGACGGGGCTCGGGTAGCGGTCGTCGGCGTAGTCGGGGCCGGCCTGGCCGTAGATGCTCACGGCGTAGAGTGCGGTCAGGCACAGCGCGATGAAGGTGCCAAAGATGGGGTAAAACATCTTCATGATGGTGGCGATCATCTTGGCGAGCAGGATGAAGAGCGAGACGATGGCGATGGCGACGTTGTAGCTCGTTAATCTGGCCAACCGTCAGTCTTGTCTGTTCTCTTCGCTTGCGTCCCTGTCCAGGTCCCGGGGCACTCACGTCTGGGTCCAGACAAACGGGATCTTGGGCAGCGGCTGGTGGTTGGCGTAGGCGTAGAGGATCATATTAGGGTTCGAGTTGAGCTTGTGCTCGAAGCCGATGCGCCAGAAGAGGGTGCGGTAGGCGTTGGGCTGCGCGAGCCCAAAGAGCACCAGTAATGGCACGATGCCGGCCAGCTCGGGGATCATGCCCAGGTACAGCGGCTTCTTGGCCCGCCACGGCCGGTGGAGGATGCGGTATGTGATGGCCATTGTGTGAGTGGATGTGTGTGTGTCGTCGGTTCTCCTGGGGTGCTGTCCGCCGATTGAACGGCCTGTCTCAAACAGTCTTGTCTCCACTCGACGGCTCAGGTTGCTGCCGTCTTCTTCTTCCTCCGCCCTCTGTTCGTCTGCCACCAGTTCTGCCGCTCCCTCTTGGCGGGGCCGCGGCGGCGGTGGTGGTCGGTCGCGTCAACCCCCAAAAAGATCACTGGGGTGCGATGCGAGCGCGGGGTTGGGTCGTCGCAAACCGCAAAAGACGACAATCGTAATTGAGCGAAGCCCGGTTTGTCGCCAGCAACAAAAATAGCTCTCGCCGAGGCTTGGGTGAATCGCTCGCAACAAAAAAACACGGGAAGCACAAAAGGGAGGGGAGGGGCTTGTGAGCACCTGGGGAATTGGACGCCAACCGCGACTTAAAGGGCCTGCTTTTGCCCACCCTGCATGCATTTCAAGCTTCCCATCCCATCCATCCAACCCGGCCATTCGCGCGCTCGCCTCGCCTCCCCGAACGTGCTGCCGCCGCTTCCAGAGCGCGCAGTGTGACTCTGTGCTGCTTGCTGCCGCCCGGGCCTGGCAAACAACCACCGATCCCCCCTCCCCCTTCGCCCTCTCCCCCTCCATCAACCACTCTGAGCAGCCTGAAGCTGCATGCCCAGGAGGGAATCACAAGCCCGCGCCCAATGAGAGCCCTCGACCACCATGGCCGCGGCGCCGTGTAAGCGCCCGCCCGGCCAATCACGCTCTCGAGACGCCCGGGTGGAGCCACCAAGCTTTCCATCGGCTGCTGGGGTCATGTCCATTGTGGGGTCCGCCAGGGCGCCTCGCCTCACAGCGATGGCATGGCAGCAGCAAGCACAGGCCAGCTGGCGAGCGCAACACCACCCAGGAAAATGCGACCTTCCACGCCCCATGCCGGCGCTGTGCAACAATCACTAACCTGAAGGATGGATTTTACCGGCTGAATTATCGACGATTGCGGCCGCTGCCGCTGCCGCTGCCGGATGGCTTGCCTTGGCTTGTGACTCAACTGCCGTGTGCCGGTGTTCGCAGCCTGTGCGACGGCCGGTTTGCAGATCTATGCGCATCACCAGCAGCAAGCAGCAGAAGCAGCAGCAGCAGTCTCGATGCGTCGATCTCGCGGGATATGATATGACATGATCGTGCACCAAAGCCGACCGTGCCGGCTGATATCATCCACCACCACCACTACCACCACTACCACCACCACCACCCTGGCTGACAATGCGGTTGTTTCCAGAAAACCACTTTATCAACCTCTAAAAACGGAGACCTACCTCGAAAATAGCCCGAGTCAGATAATAATCTATTCTATGGCAATCAATCCCCTCCGTATCCCCCACGGATTCGCTGTCTGTCTGTCGCTCAAGGTTTCACAACAATCGCCCGCATCCAGTCCGATCGCCAGCATCCTCAGACATCCCAACCCACCACCCACCACCCTTGCCCAGCCAACCGCCGCCGATGGCATCTCACACAAGCCGCCCGCCAGCCTGTGCTGTGACGTGACGGCGAAATGGGCAGTGGGCCCTGAATCACAATTTCGGTTGGAACCATCCCGTCTCGACGAGGCCAAGGCACAATATCTCAGCCATCCCAGGACGCCACGTGCACACCCCCCCTTCCCCGAGAAGGGATGCTGCACCCTTCGGGCCGGAAGACAGGACCAACGGGATGCCGTACCGTATTCCGAACTCACAGCTACGATACTGGCAAGATGGAAGTTGATCTGTTGATGGACTTGAATTGAATAAAACGAAGGAACTTGTTGCAGGAATGTATCATCTGTATCCGTACTGTGTACTCCATACACGTACGCCATGCTACGACCAGTCTCCTCTCCCACTCCGCGCACAACACCATCGAGTTGATTATACATACTCCACACGTCAGTAACAAGACACTCAACACACAGCAGTCAACCAGGCAAAAACCAACACGCGAGAGGTACGGGTCCGTATATTATTAGATATTAGCAAGTCTTGCTTGGGTCGGCTCTCCCCCAGCCCCCGCCCTAGGTGGCGATGGCCAGAGACAAGAACACCCCGTCCGATGATTCCACTTCATCCCACCACGCCCCGACGACACCTGTGTTGTGTTTTTGTGTGTTTTCTGTTCATGTTCCTCTCCCACCAAAACCATCATCTCCGACACCGTCCTTCTCATCAGACAGACAGAACCAAAGCCAACCTAAACGACTGTGCCTTCTCTTTGCCGAGGGGAGGATAGGCGGGGTATACTTCGGGTATCAAAAACACGGGAAAAAAGAGCAGGGCAAAAAGAGCAACGTCATGTACCTCGCGACGTGAACAAGAAATGCAACAACAGAAACCGAAGAGCAGAGCAGCAGCGCGACGGGGGCAGTGGATGAACACGCGCCACACCTCGACGATGCGGTCGTCGCGCGCAGCCAAAAGCTGGGGGTATCAGGGAACCAATCTTGACCTGGGTATCTCGAAATGCAGATCCGACCCCGACCGAACCCGTGGGGTAAAAAAAGTTGTGAAAAAGGAGCGTGGCGTGCCTCTCATGGTGGTTGCGAGTTGATGGGCGAAATCGCTCTAATTATTTTTCTTCGTCGTACTTCGTCTCCCGTCCGATCCGATGCTCATCATCATGACAAACCGGAACCTCACTTGGCGAGCCGTGTCGCATCCTAAGCGGTGGCAGCAACCACGGGGGTCGACTCGAGGGGCTTGGCGGGAGTCTCCTCCTCTGCGGCGGCGGCAGGAGCGGCAGCCTCAGCCTCAGCAGCGGGAGCGGCAGCCTCGGCCTCAGCGGCGGGCTCGGCAGCCTTGGCCTCGGTGGCCTCAGCCTCAGCGGCGGCGGGGACAGCGGGGGTCTCCTCCACCTTCTCAACCTTCTCGGCCTTGGCCTTGCCCTGTTTGGTGGTCAGCCACCTGTCCAAACGCGGTCGGCACTATGCATTCACGTGACATACCTTGATAGTGGCACGAAGCTTGGAGAAAGCCGAGGGCGACTTGGGCTTGTCAGCCTCCTCATCTGACGAGACGGTGTCCTTCTTCTTGCCGAAGGCGAAGGGCAGCGAGCTCTTGCGCTTCTCGGTCTTGGCCTCCTTCGGGGTCTCGCCGTTGGTGGCGGGAGCAGCCTCGGTAGTCTCGGCGGGGGCGGCCTCAGCGGGGGCGGCGACCTCCTCAGTCGACAGAGGCTCAGTGGTCTCGACCGCCGGGATCACGGGGGCGGTCTCAGCAACGGCCTCGGTCGCGGGGGCCTCCTTGGCGGGGGCAGCCTCAGCGGGGGCAGCGGCCTTCTTCTTGCCAAAGCCCAGGTTGCCAAGGTTGCCGAAGATGCTACACGGGGGGTGTCAGTGATGAACGGGCAGCGACATTCGCAACTCGGCGACACTCACCTGGCGCGCTTGGTGTGGGCGGGTTTGGCCTCCTCCTTCTTCTCCTCCTCGGCGGGAGCAGCCTCCTCAGGCTTGGCCTCGGCGGCCTCGGCCTCGGCGGCGGGAGCAGCGGCCTCAGCGGCAGGCTCGGCGGCGACCTCGGCAGCCGGGGTCTCAGCGGCAGCGGCGCTGGACTCGGCAGCCGGAGTCTCGTCCTCGGCGACCTTGGCCTCGGTCGGCTCGGCAGCCTTCTTCTCCTCCTTCTTGCCCAGAAAGTTGCCAAAGATGGAGACGCGCTTGCGGCTGGCGGAGCGGCGCTTGGGCTCCTCCTTCTCAACCTTCTCCTCCTCCTTCTTGGGCTCCTCCTTGGCGGCCTCAGCAGGGGCAGCCTCGGTAGCGGCAGCGGGCTCCTCCGTGGCGGCGGCAGGCTCCTCAGTAGCGGCAGCAGGCTCGGCGGCGGGCTCAGCAGCCTTCTCCTCCTTCTTGACCGGGGGAGCGGGCTTCAGGCTCTCGATGGTCTTCTTGTAGGTCTCGCTCTCCGTGACGGTGGCAGCGAGGTCCTTGGCCTCGGTAATCTTGGCCTTGATCTGGGCAACCCAGTTGTCACGCTCAGCAGTGCTGGAGGCCTTGAAGGTGTGCTTGTGGCCCTTGGCGGTGAAGTGGAACTTCTGGGCGCCATCGACGGCAGGCTCCGAAGCATCGGCCTGGATCCCAAGTCAGCACGGTGCGCGCGGCGACCAATCAGACGTGCGATTGCTTACCAGGTGGATGGCGCCGTGGGGGGCAGCCTTGTCGCCCTTCTCGCTGTAGAAGAGAAGGCCCTTGCCAGTCTCGGCGGCCCACGAGGTGACGTGGTGGGCAACATCGGCGGCCTTGTCGGCCTTGAACGAGGCGATGGCCTTCAGGTCGACGGCATCGGAGCCAAACCAGAAGAGCTGCTTGGAGTACAGGAAGTTCCTGGGCGAGGGTCAGCGACTGGCGCGCAATCAATTCAAATGCGACGCGACGTGATGGCATACTTGGGGAAGTTGGCGCCCTGGCCCTTGTGCTCGAGCTGGCCCTCCTCGACGGGCTTGACCTCCTCCTCCTTCTTGGCCTCCTCAGCGGGGGCAGCAGCCTCAGCCGCGGCGGGCTCCTCAGCGGCGGGCGCGGGAGTCTCAGCCTCGGCGGCAGTAGGGGTAGCCTCGGCGGCGGGAGCAGCAGCAGTCTCGGCGGCAGGAGTCTCAGCAGCAGGAGCCGCCTCGACGACGGGCTCAGCAGCAGGAGTCTCCTGGGGGACCTCGGCGGGCTTCTGTGTGTCGGCCATTGTGAAATTTGTTGTGGGGGATTGGGGTTGTTGGCTTGGAAAGCAGGGTATCTCAAGAAAAATTAGAAAATGGGTATCGGGTATCACTGAGAAGACAGAGAGCAAGAAAAAGCAGTAGCCTCGGGGTGATGGGTGATGATCACGGCGTGGCCTGCACTGGGTTCTTGGGGGGATGGGGGGTATCGCAGAAAAATCCCGGTGAGGAACGTGCTGGGTGCAAGCGGAAAAAGAGAAAGAGGGAAGGAGAGGAAGGTGCTGGCGCGTGACGACGGTCTGGGGGTACTTATTTCGGGCGCGCGAGTGAACCAGGCCACCCACGGTGTTTGTGTGTGAGTGTGTGTGTGATGGGAACGAGACCCTTCTCGAAACTGGAAACGGCATGATGCTTGTGCAGCGCCCCGCCCTTGACCCGCGACCAGGCGGGCCCACTGCTCCCCTCGCCCTCTGACTGGCTGCATCCTGGTCCTGACCCCAAAACGGAAGCAAGCTCTGTGCGGCAGAACAACTGGACTTCGACGGAAGCCCCAATCATCGCGCCAGGGTGCCGCCTGCGGTGACCCCCAGAACAGACAAAGGGGACCCAGCATCGTCGCCAACGGCTCCCCCAATAGGCCTCGCTCGCGCTGGCTGGGGACATTGGGGGATTGGGGGGAGAAGGAGGAGGGAGGGGAGCAGAGAAATTGCTTCAGACCGTTTCTGGACAGGGATCCAAGCTTTTCCCTTGCACTCGCTCTTGCTGCAGCCACCAGCGGCTCGAGACCCACAACGGCTGCAGCTCCCTGGCCAGTGCGCTTCTGGGGAGGGGCAAGTGTCAGCCCACACAAGTGGAGGTACTTTGGCTGCAAGTACCGGCATGACCGCTGCCGCTTGAGCAACCCACGCCTGCGGATCGTGGAGCCTGCTGGCGCTCATCTCATCTCCGCTGTACGTTTCGCCCGAGTGCCCTGCACATCAGCGCCCCGCCCACGCGACGGTGACTTTGCTCGGCCGTCACTCAACCAGGGAGTCTCCTGGCTGGACCAGCGATCAAGTTTTCCAGGTTACCCTCATCAAACCCCAACTCCATCCACCTCAGCCGTTCCCACCCCGAACGTCGTAGCAGCCGTCGAAGCGGTCGCTCGCCGAGCCCATTGGGCGGCATCTCGCATGGCAGTTGGAAATCGAGCAGATAACAAGCACCAGTTAGCCGCTGCTGTTGCTCCTGCTGCTCCTTTTGTTGGTCGAGACACCAGTGGCCACGGGGAATGGCGCCAGTCGCGCCCAGGTTCGCAACGAATGGCGCACAAACAAACAGCGACCTGAAATGTCCTGGGGACAAGGACCCCTCCGCCTCTCTCCCCCTTGGTGCAAACACTGGGGTGGATGCTCGTCAACCACTACCGGTATCCACTGCTCCACTCTTAAAATTTGGCCTGGACGTTATTTGGACGTAATCAATTCGAGGATCCACCGTTTCCATTGGGCGGTTTTCCCATTTCGCCTCCAGCGGCAGGACAGGTTCACATGACAATTCCAAACAGCCCCCCCTCCCGATGGTTGCCGCCGCCGAGTGCGCGGCGTTCTTGGATTGGGGGGAAAACCTCAGACCATGCTCGTGAAGATAAGTAGGACTTGCCCCCATCCATCCAGAGGTGTCCATCCCCGCGGCGGTCAGCACGTTCCTGCATTGCAGCGAGGACGCCTGGTTCGTAGGGCAAGGCAAGGTAGGGCGGGCGAGGCGAACCAGACTCGGCTGGCAAAGGACCCTGGAAAAGGGGGATGCGATAAGGGTAAGTGTGGGGATAGGGGGAGGAATGGCCCAAAAATCCTCATGCAAGGCTGTTTGTCTCGGTCGCTGACAATCGCATTTCCAGGTCGTTTCGAATCCCCCCGATGCCTTCAACAAGAGCTTTCCAAGTTCCCTCCCATGGCCCATTCAGATCCCGAACACACATCGCTCCTCATCATCAACGGCGCTGGCAGTGCTGGTCGGATGCCATTCCCCGTCCCTTGTAGCAAGGTCGGACAAGATATGGGATGATTGGCCCTGTCCGGTGGTGGGGCAGCGAGCAGCCCTGGCGTCGGCTTGCCGAAACCATGGCGGGGCGGGACCCCATGCTAGGGGGGGCTGGGCATCGCCCACCTTTTCGTGTGGCGTTTTCAAACCGATGTTTTGCATTTCGCTGTGCATAAAGGGCTGGCTGCGTTGATGACCACGCTGATGACTATCCGTATCTCGGTCGTGTCTGTCTGGGCTGAGGATGCGGAAGAGTCAAGTTTACGGCCCCTTGGAACTGCGTCCTCCTGTCCGTGGCCTCAGCACTTGGGAGAGGGCGGGGCATTGTTTTCGAAACATCCACAGGGAAGCTGACGGGGCTCACCGTTTTATGCTTTGACGAGCTTGGCATACAGGGATCAGATCGCTCCGTTTTTCGTCCCAACGAGCAGCGCTTAGCAGAGCCTCGTTGAGAGGTTGAGAGAACAGACATACCACATCGCCGAGAGCACTGGGCAGCTTCGTGAGGGCGTGTCAGCCCTGAGGTGCGGCTGGGACGAGGCGTATCTGGGCACGGCAAGCAAACGAGCGTTTGAATCCTCGGATGCCCTCGCTTCTCGAAGCTCTGCACGAAGCCGACTTCGACGAGGCCTGAGCAGTCTTGGCCCCGCGGTCTCAAATTGTGAAAGGAGACACCGACGCCCTCAACGAGGCTCTCCACTCTTGGTGGACGAGTAGTGCAGGTGTGAGATGACTTGCCTTTTTATGGAGGAGTCCTTGGTATGCGCTTGATCCCGTCAATCTTGTCAGGTATGTCCCTCTGGGAGGTCGTCTGCTCTGCCGTACGCGAGTGAGCAACCCACTAGCCTCGAGAACACAGTGGAGATGGCACAAGCACGGATCCTCCTCGCGGGCAGGAGCTCTCGTGCCGCCCTCGTACCGACAGCCGTTGGCGAGGAAGAGGCCGATGAGGCTCGCGTCCCCGAGGTGCTGCTTGTCCGCAGCAGTGGCTACGGAGGAACCCAGCCAAACACATCGGTGTAGTTCCTCGAAGAACAGTGCGCGGAGCTCGCGGTGGTTGGCGTGATACTCATGAGAGAAGCCCGTCCTGGCAACACCCAAGAGGTTCTCGACTTCGCCAATGGACATGCCGAACGGGCCGACCACGCCCGTCAGACGACCACCCTCTCGTGGGTCGACGTGGATGTTGTTCTCCAGCAGGTCGATGTGGTTGGGCACGAGGGCCCAGTCCGTCAGTACGAGATCCGGGGGGCGTGAGATGAGCCCACTGAGGACGGGACGGAAGCGTGTTGGCAGCCCGTTCAACAACTGAGTGAGGTCGGATGTGTAGTCCACGCACAGCGATTCGCGGTCTGGTAAGGGCAACGCCTCGGGTGTATTGTGCCATGCCGAGGCGAAGAAGCTTAAGAAAGAGGTCAGCTTTGGATCCTTTCCTCGTTTTCCCTTGCCTCTCGCGAAAACGTACCGAGCAAAATCAGTCAGTGTCCAGCGCAAGAGAGAGCAGCCGTTCTCATGCAGGCTGGAACGGGCGAGATACATAGAAACGCCGCCGACATTTCGCATCGTGTACACATGAAGGCTCCCCAGTCTGCCGGCGGCAGTGTGCCACGGGACGAAGCCCTCGTAGGTCTTCTCAACGTGGTGGATGAAGTCAGGTCGAGAGGGGCGTTCTCGGCCCGGAACTGGACGACTTTTGATGCCGCGACGGTGGCGACGGTGTAGCTGTTGCCGCCCTGGACAGGCGTGGTCGTGGGCTACTCGTCAGTTCTGTGGCATACTTATCGCATTGTTCCTGCGCGGGACAGCCAGGTACGTAGAAGAAGTTCTTGAGCTGGTAACTGGTAAGGGCTGCAATCGTTTGCTCCATGCCGGTAGCTTCCATAGCAGCCCTGAACACCAGTCGCGTTGACGGTTCTGAGGCTGATGGTGATTTCCTGAAATAGCTGTTCTCCACCTCTCCCGCAAGCAGTGATGGAGCTCAACCCACACCGCGAAACGGACGGCAGATTTGAGAAATCAAAAACGGTGCGTTGTGGGGCCATGACCACCAAACCCTTTTGGATCGTCTTGTGTTGGTCATGTCAACCGCATGATTCACTCGTAGCTGCATTCTGATGGAGGGGTCCCGTGCCGCCCACGAGCCTCCAGGCAAGCATCTCGATGAAGCGATTGGTCTCCGCCGGTGGCGGGAGGAGGACAATGCCGGGTCTGACATTTGGCTAATTCTGTCTCTTTGGACATCAGACATAATCTTGGGAGGTGCCCTCGTTCTCTGCTCGTGGACAAGACAGCATCGCATATCGAAGCCAGCCGAACATCTGCATCCCGTCCGGCATTATCGGACGGATCTCGAGACGCTTGACGGGCGGATGGCTCCAGGCCTCGTCTTCGTTCTCGCTCTCATCCTCAAGGCCAAACCCCGTTCCCGACACACCAAAAAAAACCTTCAGGCTCACCGCCCGTCCACATGGAACGTTAGCGAGGTCTCTTTGCTGCTGGTAAAGGGTTGCAGCCTTGGCGGGTCCCGACATGCATCCATTCTCCTCGACCTGGACCTACCCGTCCTGGGGCATTACATACGAGGATGCTGTAGGTCTCCACCTGGACCACGTCCAGGTTGATCCGTGCCATCTCCCTTTGAAGCCGTCTGCAGTGAACGAGACAGGAGCAGAGGGAGAGAAGGGGTTTTCCCAGCCCTGTCCCATACGGAGCCCCTTTTGACATGCCCCTTCACCGCATCCAAAACCTGCGGTCCCCTGGTTCAAGAAAGCTCCCAGTTGGGGGATAGACGCTTCGGGAGATAAGGCGGGAAGAGGAGCTGCGATGTCTCGGGGCGCAAATCACGCTAACCCACTTATGGGTAGCGCGGGTAATGGTTTTGATCCAGATCTTCAACGTTCCCACTGGCCAGCAGCCCCCGTTCCCTCAAGGCACCGCACAGGGCACACAGCGCAGGGCGCGGCCGGCCATCGCTGCGCGGATGCCCAGGAACGGCTGACCGAACAGTCAAGTTGAAGGACTCGCCCTCTTGCACCGTCGCATCAACCCTCCCTCAGGTGACTCAGGGTGGGGGAGTGGCTGCTTGGCTCGGGACGAGATGGCGACATTGCAGGGCGGGCTGGGCTGGGTGGCCTGTGGTCAATGAAGCCTTTGTTTGAGCACATTGCATCATCATCACTGTTGTCAGCCCGGACAGGCGGCCGAGGCACAGCAAGTCCCTCCCGCTCGACACCACCACTAACACCACCACACTATCAACCACGGCCCATCTCGTCAACGCCGATCTCTCTTCCGATCCCCCGCCGTGCTGCACATCCCCAGGACCCGTTGCGACAACCAACCCTCCCCGAGTTTGCCCCATCCCTTCTCTCCCTCCATCCATCCCATACCACCAAAATTGGTTCCGCCCATTCCACAGATCGGTGTGGTGTGTGTGGGGAGGAGGGTGAGGTGAGGGGCAATACTGTGTACGGAGTAGGACTCGCTCATTGCCCCTCCAACACAGCCCGTCCAACCCGCCTGACCTCCACGCGCCTCGACCAGCTCGCGCAGGATGTGGTAGTTCCGACCTGTGGACAGCAGATCGTTCATGCAGGTATCGCTGCTGCTTGCTGCTGCTGCTGGTCCCCGACCGCTCCGACCGCACGAGGCAACTGCAAGCGGTTGGCTGCCTGCCTGCCTGCGGACAGACATGCCTCGGATCTCCTGCATCAGTCCTTGACCCCCTCTTCTATAAAAGTGAGGTCGGGATGGCGAGGTACCAACTTGATAACTAGGCCTCGCGAGGTTGTTGGTTTCGACCTCACAACAGCACTCGTTTTTTTTCCCGCCGCTTTGGTTTTCCAACTTGCACATTCCATTCTAGACATCCACGTCCCCAACAGCACCACATACGGAGTCCCGCTCCAAACCAAACTGTCATGCCATGCTCTAATTGCTCCGTACCCCATTCCGTCGCAGCCGTCCACCACCACACCAATGTGGGGCACCCACCCACCTCAGAGTGTGGTGTGGTGCGGTTTTGGTTGGAGGGGCAAAGCCTCGGGGTCTTGCCTGCATGCGCACATGTGCGTGTGGTGGGGTCTGAACGTGGTGTGTGTCTGCTCTGCTGCATTCCTGCTGTTGCACGAGTGTTCCATCATCCCAAAAGCAGCCCAGATAACTATACATTATTGGGGTTTGGCTGCTTGCAGCAAAGGCTAGGGACCTTAGCTGCAGCCGGCACGCGACTTTTTGTGCGTTGAGGTGTTGTGTGGTGCCCGCTGTCTGCATGCATGCATGTCCGTCGAGGCTCTTGGCCTGTCCTGTCTGTTGCCGTTCCGCCCGCTGATGCTGCCGTCATTGTTTTGCGTTGTTGTTGTGTCACTGTGTGGCGGACACGCATCGCACGATGTTACTTTGTGCTGGTGGTGTGTGCGTGCGTGCGTGCTGCGGGGAAGGGGTGAGATAACTACATGCCCTGCCTGTCTGTCTCTCTGGCTCGATACAGAGGGGGGATGATATTATGGTGCTACTATGTACTCGTGTTGCGAAGGGCAGAGTGTGAATGGCGGTGGGGGCGGGGGGGGGTTGGCTTGGTGTTTCAATGCTCTGCTCGTGCTCCCGCTGCTGCCGCCGCCGCCATGCTCGCGAGTGGGAGCGGGCGGGTGGGTGCAGGGGGAAGGTCGTGTTTTTGGTCATGCTCTCTATTCTTCTCTTGGCTGATGGAATTGTTGTCTTGCCCGTTTGCGGCAGCCGTCCGCCTGGAAATTTCCAACGCCCGTTCGTTCACTTGGTGCTGTTGCTTTGGGACAAGTGTCCCGAATGGAGGTTGTCGCTGCTTAGTGATGGACCAGTTGCCAGTCTCATGTGCTTTCTCTTCGACGGGATCGTCATTGGGCAGGCGAATGAGGGGCAAGGAGATGCCCAACTCCGATGCCCTGAGAGAAACCCTGGACTGTTGCCTTTGCTTTTTCTTCCGTTTTATTAACAGGAGGCTTTCCGTTACTGATCCCCGTCTGAACACAGTAGCTCGAAACCTCACCGCCAATTAGTTATTCTGTTAGCCAAGTGGTTGCTGCCGCAACAGGACGTTTGTTGGGCAGCAGCTTCAGGGGTCGTTGCCAAGACATCAACAAATGTCCACGGCAGCCCCTGAAAGGGCCAGGTGGGCGGGATTCGCGTTCATGCATTGTTAGATGAGCCCAGAGCTGGGAGAACGAGCCCGGCGTTTATATTGTTTCCTCGGTATCAAGGCATCAGAGATTGTGTTCGCGCACCTCGTTCCCGGGTTATAAAGTTGGGTGAATTGGCGGTTATCCGCTAGGGGCAAGAGTCTGTCTTCTTTTGGCCGTCCCTTTCTATTGTGCTGTCTCTGTTCAATGGTAGTTAGGTACTGGGCACCTCAACGGCACATCCGGCACTTTGACGAAGAGAGCGTCTGCTGGCGGGATCCGGGACCCTTTCGGGGGGCAATCGTCTGGGTGCCAGCTTTTGATCAATTCCGAGTCTCAAGGGTGTTATTTATTTGTGCTCTTTAATGTCATCTCTTGCGGCAATGGTTATTTTTTTGTGTTATTGTCCTGAGTGCTATTGTCAACATGACAGGTCAACTCTCTCCGGCCACTGTCTCCCCTTTGGGTTGGTCAGGCGGATGCAATCACTTTGTTGGACAGGTGAGTGCTTGGGTACTGCTTCATGCCATGGCACAGTTATCGATGGCTTGCTTGGAGCAGACCAAGGACTTGTTCTGTCGTCGACCGTCTCGAGGCTGGGAAGCGCTGTGCTATCGCTTCGAGTCATGTCTCTTGTTCAGCTCAGTTGGGATCGATCACCAAGTGGTTTCAGCGGGAGAGCTTGGGGACATGCAACAGGCAATCACCGACAGCCTTGACCCAGGTGTCGAGGAGGAAGACTGAGCCAAAGTTCCAGAGGGGAAATGGAGCACAGAATGTTTCCTCGGAGAGCGTGATCGGCGTCAACAACAGAGGCTACCGTCAGAGTTGGGCGAGACGCATCAATGACAGCTAGGATGACCGCGGACGGGCCGAGCGAGAGACGCCTGGCTGGCTTCTCTTGGTATTGATGAATTTATGGCAATGGCTGCTTGTATCCTGCCGTCGCTTCGACCGCGCCAGGTTGGCAGGAGCCCAGACAGAGCCTCAACTCAGCAGGCAGGCTTCGACTCTCCGCTGGCCCGACTCGAAGGAAGAGAGGCGCGTGAAGAACAAGGCATGAGCTTATCTCCATATCGATACGGTGAACAGTATGGTTGTTCAGGGCCTAATCGGTGAGCAAGCCATTGGGAACCGGTTTGAGGTGTGGTCAGCGGTACGTGGGGCTCGCAAAATAGCTCGCCATAGCCCTGAACATCCTTATTATCGTTATTGTTCTTACTCTTTCTCCCCCAAACTGGCGGTTCTCGAGGGCGATTGACCTGGCCATGCCCTAATACCTGCAGGTAGTTAATCCTCACCCTGCTCCTCCTCATCCTCCTCTTCTTCCTCTCCCCAACACTTCCCGCACAACCTCAACTTCATACCAACCTCTTCACGTCAATATCTGCCCATCAACCTTTCCCGTACCCTCATCAGCATTCCCTCACCTCAATCTTCTTTGACTCCAGTTTCAAACAACCTTCCACCTTTTCCAATCACCTTGAACCATACCTCTCCGCTCCTCACAGCTTCTTTGACCCGTTCTCTCCCTGGTTCCTCCCGGACGACATCCTTAATACCGCACAGTGCGTCCGGAGAAGCGTCGACTTTGGCAATCAAGGCTCTGTTCACAGGGCGCAATTGGTTGACAGCTCGAGAGCGTCCGACACTCTGGGCTCTTTGGGGGCTTAGCCGGTAAGTCGAGGACCGGCTTCCTTGGGACTCATCTCAAACACCATCCATCATATCCCCTTCTGGATCTGGCACAGTGGATCCAGGACAGGTGCAAGTGCCTGAATACCAAGGGCCAAATCTGTTTCTGCGATCAGCTGCTGCGATTCGGTCGTGCTTTCCCGTTGGGGAACCGCTGGTGACACGACTAACATCCCTCCTCCGCTCCTCCGCTCCTCCACTCTGGCCAACTTCCACCTTCCTTTCTACCTTCCACTTATACTCCACTTCCACTGGCACTTTCACAACACCTCGCAAAACTTGCGGCTTGAAGTTCAAGCCCATTCACAGACCCTGAGCCTCCACCCCCTCCCAGTGTCCCAAAACCAACCCTCCCACTCCCTCTCTTGGTGTCCCAGACAAACAACACACTCCTACGTAGCGTCCTCGAGGACAACACGACACCCAATCCCGATTCTCTGCCTCGTCACAGAGGCACTACCCCCGCCGCGAGGATGGCACGGAAGAAGAACCAACGCGCCCAGGCGCAGCAGGCTGACCCAGAAGCGGCTTCTCAGCTCAAGAAGCCGCTTACGTCGCGGCCCCAGGCCCAAAGCCAGCCGAAGGAGAAGGCAAAGAAGCCAGCCAAGACGCAGCACAAGCCAGCCGTGGAAGACACCAACATTGCAGGCGCAAAGACCAAGCTTGGTGACAACACTGGGGGCAAGACTGCCGACAACAAGACTCATCGCCCGCAAAAGAAGCGCCAGAGAAACAACAAGCCCCCCCAACCTCCCGTGGCCCAAGCAGTGGTCAAATCGCCTCTCCCCGAGAGGTACATTCCAAAGAAACAGCACCGGCTAAACAAAAACAACCGCAATCGCGGGCAACGGCCTCCCAAGATGGCCCCCCCATCCAGTGGACCTCGTGCTGTGCACCTCAAGCCCTCAGAGATTGATGCTACCTACGTAAGTGCCATTTGATCCTCTGCTTTCATCCACGGACCAAGGCTCCATTGTACTGACTGGTCCTGTTCCGTATACAGCCCGTGGCGGTGAACGACTACTGCGCCTTCAATCACAACCGTGTCTGGAGCTCCTTGGACGGCAAAAATCCAGTGGATGTGGTCAAGAACGAATTCCAGAGGGCCGATCTCGCCAGGCTTCGCTGGTGTGCCTTGAAGGAAGCAGACCGTCAGAAACTGCACCGCAAGCTCTGGAAGCAAGGCCAGTTCCCCTTGTACAAGGCCATCCAGCCAGCAGTTGCAACCAAGGGTCTTGGTTCTGCGGGGCTCTTTGTGGCGGTGAGTTTTGCTATTTGACCCCGGATTTGGGACGTGAGCTGACTCTATTCCAGTCTTCGATCCTCGGCATTGATGAGACTCAGATTGCGCCAGTGGACCAACTCCCAGGTCTCCTCGGGCTCTTACAGGTCGCTGAGCTTCGTAACATAATCATCAACTTGCTCGTCCCGAGCATTGGCGATCTCACCGCTCTCGCTCTGACTTGCAAGCGGGTCGCGGTGTGCATGAAAGGGAGCTTTGTATGACCTCTCGCCCTTTCTATTCTTGTTTTCTGGCACCCAGCACTGACACAATCCCGTAGGAGCGTTGGGATACTCGGTCGGCTAACTTTCCCACCGACAAGTTCGTCACCAAGAAGGATGACCATGGCCGCATCCTCCAAGAGGGCGGCACCCGGAGCAAGATCTTGGTCGTCAGCCCGGCCTCTGCTGAGCTGGTGGACTCCGAGAAGCCTTACATGACTGACTTCACGACCACCATCAAGCTCTGTACGTATCTTTTGACTATTAATCAGGCGCTCGCCCACTAGATGCTAACTATGCATTGATTTAAACAGGCGAGGCCATGGCAGAAATCCCGCTGAGCTTCAAGACCATTGTCTTGGACAACCTTCCGTTCCTCACTGTCGGACTGTTCGAGCAGATGGTCAAGACGATGCCCAACCTGGAGGCCGTCACCATCACGCGCTGCGTTTTGCTTGACGTTACCAAGCTGAAGCCCTTGCTCGAGGTCGTCAAGCGCCACCCACGCGGCCTTCAGAGCCATAGCCCTGACACAGCCAGCAGGAGCCCTGACGCCTGCAGCAGCACTGACCCGGCCATCAGCAGCCCTGGTCCTGCACGCAAGGCATGCAACCAGAACACAGGCGCGGAACAAGCCAAACCAAAGAAGCCAGCCAGGCACATTTCTCTGGATTTTGCTCCCTTCTTCTTCCGTGGGCCGTGTTCGGCGGACCGTCAGGGATGTTACGGCGTCACACACAACGAGCCGACCTTCCACACGCCGAAGGCCGTCTTTGCATTGATCCTCAGTTGCTGGCCTCTTGCTCAAGAGGTCAAGATGGATTTGGTGAGCGACAGCTCGTCCTTCTGGGGCTTCGTACGCCAGCTTCCTGGCCCCGACGCCCTCTGGGCGATCAAGGCCCGCGAGGCACTGGTCACTCGCGAAGTCGACATGGCCGCCAAGGCTCTTAAGACGCCCTCTGATTCCATCGACGACAAGTTCGCTGACGATCTCACGGCCGCACTCACAGGGGACAACCACAAACACACCAGTATCCCAGTGAGGATGACCAGGTACCTGCCTAGCGGCCACGAACGAGTGGGGAAGTACTGGCGATGCTCGTTCGAGTGTGGGGGATGCAAGACCCGCCTGCCAATGTCGCTCTTCCCTCTGCGGATTGACACTTGTTGGGCTTGCAAGATGGGCCAGTATGTTATCAACATGGACGACAGCCATCTCCGGCTTTGGATGGAGAGCGCTATGGACAAGTGGCTTAGCGGCATGATCACAGAGAAGGACGAGGAAAACAAGGAGGACGAAGACGGGGAAGAGGACGGGCTTCCCAAATTACTCCGCAACAGCGA
This sequence comes from Staphylotrichum tortipilum, assembly GCA_033296695.1. Taxonomy (NCBI): domain Eukaryota; kingdom Fungi; phylum Ascomycota; class Sordariomycetes; order Sordariales; family Chaetomiaceae; genus Staphylotrichum; species Staphylotrichum tortipilum. The sequence goes on along the minus strand of MU855343.1, from coordinate 85,509 downwards.
TTCTCTGGCTGAGGCTTTCGAGGAGGTCCGGTGTGCGGACTGGGTTCGGGAGCATTACCTTTTCTCCTGGAAGCCTCCTCAGGTTCCCAAGCCGGATCCGACGGCCTGGGTCGCCACGCCGCCCCCGTCGTATTGCCCCCCTCCCCCAAAGTCACTCGATGTGACCCGGGCCTCGCTCGCTCGCTGGCGGGCGCAACAGGAGCCTACAGCGGTGTTCGACTACAGGCACGGAGGGCCTCAACGTCATGATCCTTGCAAGTCGCCGCTGGCGAGCAGCGACGATTCTGCCCCAGCAGAAGCGAGCAAGTTTTTCAATAGGCGTTGGGAATGGACCCTCAAGACCGACGAGCTATTCAAGAAACTGTGGAACGAAGAGTTCAATCGCAAACTCCAGAAGCTGCCTGTTGTTCGGAGGAATGAAGCAAACCGCAACCGGTGGGCGAAGTTGGATGCGGCTCTGATAGTTGCTCGCACAACATCTGTTGGCCGCATGAAGATGAGGAGGGCAGAGAGGCACCTGCAAAACAAGGCCGACCGGGAGGTTCACCGCTGGTGGCAACCTCGTGTCGAGGACTGTCTGTTTTCTCTGGGAACCCCAGGAAAGCTGCCGTTCAACAAGGACGAGCCGTTCCCGGACCCAGGTGTTGATCGAAAGGCGTACAACGCATTGAGGCAGGAGCACCAGTGGAACTCGAGTGGGTACGGCCACGTCCCGGACGGCTTCTGGTAGTCCGTCCACGCACTCCCGGCTGGTGGACAGGACGCATTCTATATCAGATTCGACTTTTGCAACAGTATTCATACGGCACGACTTTCCTTTTTGTCATTTCGTCGCCTTGCCTCGGCGGCGTCGATCCCCAGAATCCCTGGGTCTCTTCGACAAACTCGGGCACGCGGCACCTCCTCGGCGCGAAGCTTCTTTTCGGGTTTCATTTCGGGTTTCTTTTTCTGCATCCAGCAACGGTCTCGACCTCACCGTTTGTCCTCAATCCTTCAGCAAATCGCCACCAACCAAAGCGTTGCAACACTGGACAGGGGACACCACCACGACGGGAGAGACTTGATTTCTTTTCGGCTTTTTCCTTCGTCTTTCATTTTCTCCTCCGTCATCAGACCGTCCGGCCGAGTCGACATAGCCACCACCATCACTATCGTGGCCATCGACCGATCCGCCGAACTTATCTCACAGGCGTCAGTTGGAGAGAGAATCCGGTGGGTGACTTCGGAGCGAAAATGCACACAAAAAAAAGGGGCGGGGGCGGGTAGATACAACACGAGGAGCATCAAAATTGGCGTTGAGTTTGGAGTAGAAGGAAAGATTTATTCAGATTGACATTGGGAGCGAGCGGGATAGAGGTTGAGTGGGATTGGTCCAGATTGACATTGGGTGCGGGATTTGGGTTGGGAATTGGTTCAGATTGCCATTCGGCGTGTGAGTTGGGTTGGGAACTGGGATGGAGGGATGGAGAGCAGGAGTTTGGGGTTGGGAGTTGGCGATGAGAGGGAGTAAGCATATGAGATGGCTGGATGGATGACGGGCTCGACCCTGGTCGATGTCCTCGCCGGACACAGTCGTCGAGTTTCGGGTTGCTTTTGCTTCACATTTGCCAATTGTTTTCAGTTATTGAGTTCTTTTCTAGCTATTCTAGTTAATCGATTCAGTGCGTTGAATGTCTCGACTTTGGTGAGGATCTTAATGGGCTGGGCTTGACGAGGAGATTGACTGTTGAGGTTCTGGTTCTGGGGGAAATGTGGAATTGATCAAGGGTATCGTTGGCTTCATCTATCATCGCTGTACTATCTATCCATCCATCCATCGTACATAATCGTCTTGTCATCTTGAATTCGTACACTTTTTTACACGGACCCATCGCGGGGTGACCGACTCGAGGGCAACGCCATTCCTTTCAGTCTTCAGACACCTCCGTGTCCGATCACGAGTTGATTACCTCCTTCCCGTCAATGACCGATGATGCTTCCGAGACGTGTTCCACGGAGCCCTTCTCTTCTTGGCCAGGGCCTGAACCCTGTCGATGCCCTTTCGCACCCGCGCCCAACGCCGCGACATTCTTCAGGTTCCCAAAGCTCAGGCAGTCACTGATGCGCTTGGACCCGCTGAACAGCATCACAAGACGCTCGACGCCACACCCCCACCCGCCCGTGGGCGGCAGGCCCGACTCGAGGGCCTCGACGTACCCGTCGTCGACGACGGTATTCTCGCCTTCGGCCGTACGCTCGGCGGCCTGGTCGAGGAACTTGCGGTGCTGGGCGTCCGGGTCGTTCTCCTCCTCGTACATGTTGGCCAGCTCGCGGGCGCCCATGAAGAGCTCGGTGCGGGCCGAAACGGCCTGGCCCGTCTTGGGGCAGGTGAAGGACTTGGCGAGCGGGGACATGCAGACGGGCTGGTGGATGACGAAAAGAGGGGCGGTGGCGGAGAGGGGCTCAATGTAGGCGGCGGCGAGGTTGTCGAGGAGCTGCGGGAGGGTGTTGGCTTCCTTGATGACGTCGGGTGGGGTGTTGTTGGCTTTGAGGAGGGTGAGGAGGTCAGGGAGGGCGGTGGGGGAGGTGAGGTTTGGGAAGGTGAAGCCGAGGGCGGATTCGAGGGTGGGGATGAACTCGGCCTGTTGGAAGGGGACTTGGAAGGGGGCAAGGTCGATGGGCGGGAGGGAGGTGAGCTTGGTGGAGCTGAGGGAGTGGCAGTGGGTGGCGAGGCCGCGGATGAGGTCCTCTGTGACGGAGATGAGATCCGGGAGGTTGGCGTAGGCGTGGTAGAACTCGCAGATGGTGAATTCGGGGTTGTGGGTCAGGTCGATGCCTTCGTTGCGGAAGGCCGGGCCGAGCTCGAAGACGCGGTCGACGCCGCCGACGACAAGCCGCTTGAGCCAGAGCTCCGGGGCGATGCGCAGGGAGACGTCTCTGGAGATCGCGTTGGACGAGACGGTAAACGGGCGGGCAGCAGCACCGCCTGCGTCTGCGGCCAGGATCGGGGTCTGGAACTCGAGGAAGTTCCGGTCATGGAAGAAATCGCGCATGTACTTGATGATGTAGGATCGCAGGCGCAAGGTGTCAGTGGTCTTGCGATTCACCAGCATGTCAATGTGGCGATGGCGCATGCGCGACTCGTCGTCGATGAGGCTGGTGGGCAGGGCGGCGATGGTGGGGGTGAGGACTTCCGGGAGGCGGGTGGCCTGGATGGAGAGCTCACCGGTTGAGGTGCGGGTGGCCCTCCCCGTGACGGCCACGATGTCGCCCCTGATGAGCAGCTTAGAGCGAGCCTTGAAGTCCTGAACGGTGGTCCCGTCTGCCAACTTGCCCAAGTTGCAGACGCCTTGGACGCGGTCAAACTCGGCCGTCAAGTCGAGGAAGACCAGCTTGGAGCCGGCAGTACGCACGGTCTCGATGCGGCCGTGCAATGTCACCTCGTCGGGGTCGACGACGCCGGCCTCAATGTCGACATGCTTTGCTCGGAAGTCGGGTATGCGCACAACGGGGGCATGGTGGCGGAGGCGGGGATATTTGAGGGCATTGGCTCTCTCCAGTTCCTGGCGCCGGCTCAGGACGCGCGGGGCGGAGGCGTCCGAGATGTGCCGGCGCAGGAGCTGGAGGCCGGGGCGGAGTCTCATTGCATCGTCTGGCGGGGAGGTCAGCGGGTGCGTCCTCGCGGCAGAGCAAGATCAGAAAATAGGAGATCAAGGCAAGGCAGGTCAGAAAATAGGCATTGTGATCATGCGTGCGCAAGCACGTCAGTCGCAACGGTTCTTGAATATGCGGTTCATCATGGAAGCCAAGCTGAAAACACAAACACAAAACACAAGCAGCACCACTTACATACAATTAGTCCGAGTTGGTGAACTCTAGGGGGGTGTTGTCTGTCCTGTCCCAGGTTGGAGGAGCAGGAACAGAATTCAAGATGCGAGCTCCAAACCCAAGCATCATTTTCTCACAGCACAACTGGACCCACACGACCCCGCCAATCAAATTCTGCCAATTCCCCTCTTGGCACCTGGCAGGCTCGCTCACCCGAGGATCTCCCGGTCTTGGCATGACCACCCAAAAACTCCACCGCCTTCCAGATCCCAAGAGAAAGAAAGAAATCAAGACGAGTCGTTGACGACAACAACATCCACCTAGCTAAACCCCAGCAAAAAGTTGTGATTTTTCCCGGCACAGCCACCACAACACCCCGTCACCGGACACACTACCACCCCCCCAAAAAAGCCCAACATGTCCTTCCTTGGCCTTGGCCGTCCCCAGCCCACCTCGGCCGAGAAGATCGCCGCCGTCGAGAACGAGCTCAAGGTCGTTGCCGAGATGCACTCGCGGTACGCCCCCCCCCTTTCCCTTCCACCCCCCCCTCAACCTTGGAGGCTAACGGGTTTTGTCCGATCCAGTATGATTAAGGTCTGTACGGCCAAGTGCATCGACCGCAGCTACCGCGAGGCCGACCTGGCCAAGGGCGAGGCGGTCTGCCTGGACCGGTGCGCGGCCAAGTTTTTCGACGTGCACCAGACCATTTCGGAGCAGCTGCAGCGAGAGGGGGCGGCGCGGGGGTTTGGGGCGTAAACTAGACAGGTCTGCCACCACCTGATAAAGGGAGGGGGAGGAGCGGGTTATACCACACCATACCGTGGATGGTGATAGGGAACAAAGTGGGGGATGGGGGTTAGGGAGGTTCAGTTGTGGGTGACTGGAAGACGGCAGGGCTGGGTGTGTACAGATATGGATCGGACAGGCGCGGGGTGGTGTTTCCTGGGCTGGTTAGGTGGTTGTAGACGGTTGGACGAGAACCGAGCTGATGGATGGGCTATGACATGTACAATACAGACACAAACAAAACAAAAGTAAAAAAACTCAACACTAGAGTGGTCCGGCGTGGCCATGGACGTAACGCGGATGGATGGGAGAGGACAGGGACAATCACGGCATCTCTTCTCATTTTCGGCCTGCTGATCCAATCCACGACCTGTCTCCCGTGCTGTCCTGAGGTAGGTAATGCCCGAGTAAATCAACACCGCACCCATCATGTATGTATGTATGTATGCACCTGAACGATGCAGTATCCAACCATGCTCCCCCCCAAACAAACGCCCCAAACGCCCTCCCAAAGCACCCGCAAGGTAAAAACAATACAAGTCTGCATCCATCCCCTTACAAGGCTACCCTCTCACAATATTCGGCCCCGTCCCAATCCCCGTCACGCTCCTCACAAACCAATGCACCCAGCTCTCCGTCTCGAGCACCTTCTTCAGCTCCCCGGCGCGCCTCTCCACATCCACCACCTGCGCCTCGAAATGCGCGACCCCGTCCTCCACCTCGGCCACCCTCGACACGAGCGCACCAATCTCGTACTCGAGCTTGGCGGCCAGCACCTCGACGTCGCGCACCGCGTCGCCGAGCCGCGCCCGCTCCTCCGCCACGAGCTCCTCGCCCCCGTGCCGGGCGCGCGCGTACCCTTCTTCCACGGATGCGTGCAGCCCGCGCAGCTCGGTTTGTTGCGCGTCGAGGGTTTGGTTGAGCACCGCGACGCTGGCCGCGCCGGTGGAGACCCATGGTGCGAAGCGGGACTGGAGGAGTTGGAGGTGGGCGTACATGGCGCGGGCGAGTTCGGCGTGCGCGGTTGCGTCGTCGGCGAGGGGGACGAGCTCGTCGTCGCCGTCGTCGTCGGGGGAGCAGAGGATGGCGTCCTCGGCTATACTAAAGGAGAGGCGGCGGGGGAGGCGGGAGGGGTTGGGTTGCTGGGTGAGGGAGGCCAGACTGTCGATGCTGTGGCGGCGCTGGAGCGGGTCGATGGGGGTTTCGTCGAGGGCGAGGAGGGGTTGGCGGAGGTCGTTGTCTGCGGCAACCGAGCCGGGAGCGGAGACGTCGGTGCTGCGGACGCCTTTGGGTGGTTCAGCGAGCGCACACTCGAGCGCTTCCTTTTCGTTGAGGGTTTCGAGAGGCTGCGGCGGCAGTCGGGGAGGCTGTTTGGCGGCCAACTGCTCATCAAGACTGGTTGGGGCCAGGAGGGTGAGCCCCGCTGCCGCGTCGCCGCTTTCGTCGTCTTTATTAAGAGTGGAAGAAGGGTAATCCTCCGACTTTACCTTCCATAGAAACGCCTTGCCCACCGCCACCGGGCTCGTTACCGCGGTCGACGACCGGGCAAGCATGGAAATGCTGGGGCTGGAATAGTCGGCACCTTCGTCCTTGGACGGCCGGCTGACATGTCCTCTCAAACCTCCTCCCACGGCGTCCCTGATGCGCCCCAGCCCTGAGCGGGCGTCGCTGACCTTCCCCGCAACGCTCTTGAAGACTGTCTTGCGTAATGCGTCTTTATCGACGGGCACTTCGCCACCAGCCGGCAGAGAAGTTGTTGTCTGCAGCGGCGTGATCGACCCGGCGGGCGAGTCCTCCTTTCTCCTGGCATCCGACTCGTCGTCCGGAGGCGTCGAATGCGTCCTCCACCCGCCCAGCTGTGGCCCCAGGTCATCCCTCAGCTCCTTCCCAAAGGCCGAGACGGGGTGTTCGGGTTCGTGCTCGTGTACCGCCCGCCTCGGCTTTCCATGCCAAAGCCACTTCGGGCGCTCGCCATACGCCAGGTTGATAAACTTGCCAAGGTCGAGCGACTCGATGTCTCCAATGTTGGCTTTGTCGCGGCCGACCATGCCGATGACGATCTCGCCGCGTTTCCCTCCAATCTCAGCAACGGTCGACTTGACCGCCTTCTGCACGCCCCAGCCGCCCTCGCCGGCGGCCGCCTTGGCCGTCATGCTGTGGAGCTTGAGCATGGTCTGGCGGTCGAGACGCCGGGTCCTCTCCAGACGCATGGACTTCTGAAAGGTGCCGATGCCCCGCTTGGTGCACTCGATGTCGAAGACGTCCTTGGACACCGGGGCGCCCGAGTAGCTGAGCCGGTTCCTTGCACCGAGAAGGGAGCCGAGCAGGGCGGCGACTGTGGTGGGCCCGAGGATCCCGTCGGCGGGCTCAATGTTGAAATACTCTGAGCCGATCTCGGTCCACCAGTCGTTGATGGCCTTTTCGGTCACGTCGCAGAGCAGGCCGTCGATGTACTCCTCTTCGAGCATGCCAAACATGAAGAGGGCGGACTGGCACAGCTTCACCAGCTCGAGGACGGCCTGGATGAATGGTATCCTGTCGCTGGTCTTGTACATCTGCATGAACTTGGCTTGCGTCGCCGCGGTTGGTTCTGCCAGTGAGAGGCCCGAGCGGCCCGAGCAACCCAGGCGCTTCAGGTCCTCGTTGACGATGAATATTTGGCGGTGTTTTCGTATGTCGCCCTCGGGGACCGCGATGACGGTCAGGGCCGAGGGGAAGCTGCTCAGGTTGGTGACCATGAGCTCCCCAATGTCTGTTTCCTTGGGCCGGGCGTGATACTGGTGCATGGCCTTGAAGTAAACCCTCAGCCTCGGCGACCAGTCCTTGTCCTCGGCGGGCACCTCCAGCACGCCAACGACGATCGAGTGCTTCGGGTCGCCCGTGTAGGTGGCGATGACGACGGTGGGGGACTGGCGCGAGCACGCCCACTGCTCGACCAGGTAGAGTTCATAGCCGGGGAGGACATGGCGGCGCTCGACGACTTGGACGGAGGGGTCGCCTTCGAGGAATCTGCAGAGGCCGTGTTAGCGGGGCCGTGGTTGGATGTAACACAGCAGGCACCCCAGAATCTTGATGTACCTAAAGGCAACGGGATCTGGGAGAACCACACGGCGTCGGCTCGGATTCGAGGTGACGGCACGGGTGGCAGCCAGGGCAGCGCCCTCGGCCGGAGTGTCGAGCACCGCGGGCTTCATGGTTCGAGGATGTTGTGGTTGTTGTGTGGCCGACCGGGAGAGCGCCATGTCGTCGTCGCGGTGCAGCCTGGGGTCTATGACCCCGGCGGGGAGGGAGAGGCGAAGGGACATGGAGCGCCGTCCCTGGGAAGGGGGGTGGCGTATGTATGTGCTCCGTAGACAGGTGCTACGAGGTCAACGGTCCCCAGCGCATGGCAGGGGACTCAGCAGCGGCCCGGTGACGGCGACGGCTGGCGCTCCCAGCTCCCGCGGGGAACCACACGGCCAGGCGAAGCGAGATGCCCCAGAACCATCGTGGGGCCAACTCGGGGCCGGCTGCTGAGAGGGAGCGGAGGGGAGGGAGGCGGTGAAGGTGTATTATCCGTATTATCCTCTTAGATGCGAGTCGGTTTCCACTGGTGTGGGTTGGCGACTTGGTGATGTTGCGACGGGCTCGATGCGCCAAGAACAAAGAAACTGAGGGCAGGCTGAGGGCAGGTCGAGGGTTGTGAACTACAGCAAGGCAAGGCGGCCAGAAGTGCGCCCGGCATATGATGTCAGACTCAGACCCAGACCAGACCCAGAGCCAAGTTCCTCCCACCGAGTTGCCGGCGATCGATCCTGTTGGGGGCGGGAGGGCACGCAACAGTACTTCGTCCAGTGCGTGCCGCTGCTGATCCAGGGTCTGGGAGGCGGGGTACGTCACCTGAAGCAGCCGGCAAATTAGCGCTCGCCATGCAACCTAAACCACGCCGGGGGCGCCCTGGACGGGCTGCGGTTCCGCTGGGCCAGGGGGGAGGGGAGGGGGGGAAAGGTGGGGATCACTCGCTCACAAAGCCCACTAACTAAAGCCGTCCACTAGCCGACATGACCCAGCCCAGGCAAGCACAAGTGGGACAAGCAGCTTGGTCTGGCCCCTCCGAACACCCCGAGCCTCGACAACGACCACACACCGCCGAGCAGGTCGACGACGACCCGAGCCTGCAGCGCATTCTCGCCACTGCAGTGCTGCCCAGACGATGCTGGCCACACTTGGTACGTGGCCACCAGCACCAACACCAACACCAACACCAACACCAGCATCCACCCGACGACCAACATCCACACCCGTCCCTGCAGCTGCATCCGCTCACCTCGACCTCGACCCCGACACTCGCTCCCCGACCCGACCGCCGCAGCAATGGAGGCGAAGCAAAAACTAGAGTCCCTCCTGGACGAGCTGTCCAAGGTAAACAAGCTGCCCAGGCTGTCGGCAGCAGCTCGCGATGTCGACCGCATCATCGAGCTGCTCAGCGAGGCTCGCGAGCAGATCGCCGGCCGTGAGTGTTCCCACCCCCAGCTAGCTCCCAGCTCCCCAGCTCACCTCACCCGCAGCAATGGACCCCCACACCGCCAGCCTGACCATGGCGAAGCTGCAGAACCCCATCAAGACCGCCTTCGACAAGGTTAACGACGACTTGAAGGCCGCCTCGTCCGCACACAAGAAGCTGGGGAAGGCCCTGGATAAGGTACGCAGGACGCTCCCGTCTTCTCTCAAGCTCCCGCCGTGCCCCTCGTCTCCTAACCCCCGATACCACAGAACTTCCCCCTCAAACAACTACCCACAGACAACGAAATTACCGAGAGCCACCTCCCGATGGTAAATCGCGCCATCGCCATGCACCTGCTGCGGGAGGGACAGTTCGGAGTCGCCTCGACCTTTATCGCCGAGGCCCAAACAAAGAACCCGCCAGCCGCCTCACCAGACTTTGACGAGCCCATGGAGGAGGACGAGGACGACGACACAGACGCAGACGGAACCCCGGGTCTGACCATATCCACCGACGACGACGACGACGCCGACCTGTCCTCGCTCCACTCCCAGGAACTCCAGGACAAGTTCGCCGAGATGTACCGCATCCTCCAGCAGCTCAAGGCCAAGAACCTGCTCCCGGCCATCGACTGGGCCCGCCAGAACTCGGCCGAGCTCGAGGCCCGCGGCAGCAACCTCGAGTTCGACCTGTCCAAGCTCCAGTACGTCTGGCTCTTCAAGGGCCCCGCCGTCAACGCCCTGCCCGACGACGAGCTCAACGGCCGCGCCGGCGCCCTCGCCTACGCCCGCGCCCACTTTTCCCGCTTCCAGGCCCGCCACCTGCGCGAGATCCAGCGCCTCGCCAGCGCCATGGTCTTCGCCCCCAACCTCGCCGCCTCCCCCTACCACGACACCTTCTCCATCGCGACCGCCTTCTCCGACGTCGCCACCTCCTTCACGCGCGAGTTCTGCTCGCTCCTGGGGCTCTCGGCCGAGTCCCCGCTCTACCTGGCCGTCACCGCCGGCGCCCTCGCCCTCCCCCGCCTCATGAAGTACATGCTCGCCACCCGCTCCAAGGGCACCGAGTGGACCACGGCGGGAGAGCTGCCCTTCGAGACCCCGCTGCCCGAGAGCATGCTCTTCCACAGCATCTTTGTGTGCCCCGTCTCCAAGGAGCAGACCACGGCCGACAACCCGCCCATGGTGATCCCCTGCGGCCACATGCTCGCGCACGAGACGCTGCAGAAGCTGTGCAAGGGGAACCGCTTCAAGTGTCCGTACTGTCCGAGCGAGGGTTTGATGAGGGATGCGAGGAGGGTGATTTTGTAGGGGCGCTTTTAAGGGGTTTTCTTTTTTGTTTTTGCTCGACAGCGACAGCAGGCGGCAGCAGTGTACACACCTCTTGCCTCAGCGAAGCGGCCAGCGTGACAACCACCCGGCGCAAGGCCTCAAGCCGAGGTACTCGAGAAAGGGTGGAAAGGCGGCAATTTATTCATCGGGAGCATATTTATCGGATCGGATAGGGTCATGTCGGTGTTTTGAAGGGGAGTTGGAATCGGGCAAGGTTGGTCAAGGTCAGGTGGGTTGGGCGGGGGGTACATTGTACATACAACGACGACATACATGGGCATATGGGGTTTTATCATCCACACTCTTGGGTTTTTTTTTCTACTTCTTGTTGGTTGTTTTTGGCGTTAGATAGGTTGGTGGGTGGGTGGGTGGGTGGGCAGGCAGGTTGTTTGGGTTGTTTTGCAGGGAGAATTCAAGATAATTTGCTAGCGGGTTGCCGACATCGGGGTGCTTGTTGTCTTGCCATGAGAGTGGCTGGCCTGGTTTCAAGTCTTGTACTGTATCTTTGCAGAGTGATGGTATTGGTGATGGCAACGGTGATGGAGGTGCCTACTGAGGCGGTTGACCCTTTTCATGCTTTCTACCTACCAAGGTAGTGGTAGGTAGCTTGCCTGCCCTGGGCAAGATCACACGCCGGCCTTGAGGTCACCACCCCCAAGGGCCATCCGAACATTTGTCACAGCTCTCATCTTCCAAGGGATGTCAAAACCAGGTATCATTCTTCTATCTTGTTCCATCCAGCATCAGAGTTGTGTGTTCCCAACAGAGGAAAAAAACAGACAAAACGCCCAACCAGGTCGTTCAACCCCGCAATGACAAGACAAGACAACAAAAAAGCCTGTAAATGCACTCCAACAAATGACACACACCAACACTCCCCACTCCATCTGTCCTCCATATCCATGTACTCAGGCAGGCAGGGTAGGCAGGTAGGCAGGTGGCCAACTCATGCATGCCGCCCTCCCCTTCCCTTCCCTGCCCTTCCCTTCCCTGCCCTTCCCTTCACTTCCCTTCCCTTCCCTCTCCTCCATCCATGGTACCATTGCCTCCCCGACCACGCCCGCGGGCCAGCCAGCCGACAAACAGGCGCGGATGGGGAGGGGAGCTTTCAGCTCGTATCCTCCTCGACAGCAGGTACCTAGACAGCCTGTCTCCCATCGCACCCAAGGCAAGGCAAATAAAACAAAACAAAACCGACCTCAGGACAAAGCAACACCCCTCAAAAGAAGCAACCAAACTGGAACGCCGTTCTCCCCATCCCCTTCCCTGGTTATCCACCCCCACCGCCCCAAGGGAGAAATAAAAGAACCGAATGGAAAATGATTCCCCTCCCAAAGACAGAAACGCCCCCAAAACATTCCAATCTCACAGTTCGTCGGTTGATTGACCAGGAGTTGGTTGGTTGTGGTGTTTCAAGCCTCACAGACGGAGAAATCGTATTAAAAAGGAAAGAAAACCAAAACCAAAATCAAATGGGATATCTATGCCGGCGACGACATGCCGCTGCTGACAATGGGAAACACAAAGAACGTAAAAAAAAAAAGCGTGTCGATCTCTCGCCTAGCTGTTGTTGCTTCCCTCCTCTCAAAAGACTCCAGGGGGTCGTAAATTTCGTTATTTGCGAAATACTTCGCCTTCCGTTATTCCTTCCTCCCTTGCCGCGACCCAAAAACCCAAAAGCAGAAACCCTCCCTCCCACTCAGTCGATCGTCATCCGGCTCGTCAGCGTCGGCTTCTGATCGTTCATCTGGTACGAGTTGGCGTCTTCCTTCTCCGGGTCCGGCCCGCGCGGCCTGAGCAGGTGCGCCTTGAGCCCTGCGCCAAAATTGTTCATGCAGATGAAGGCGTTGGTGATGGTCAGGATGATGAGCAAGATGGTGAGGACGGCAAAGGCCGTCAGCGAGCGGCGCACGGCCAAGTAGTCGTCGCTGTGGCCCGGCTGGTAGATGCGCACCAGCTTGAAAAAGAAGTAGGCCAGACCGCCAAAGTAGAGGAGGATGACGAAGCACACGCCGATGCGGTTCTCGCGCTGGGTGAAGAAGGCGGCGCAGAGGAGGATGGCGATGGTGATGGGGATGGCGGCCACGTGCAGGCCGAGCTCGACGTCGTTGAGGCCGTTGACGATGACGAGGAACTGGACGGTGAAGCCGAGGAAAAAGAAGAAATCGAACTTGAGCAGGGCGATGTAAATCTGTACCGGATATCAGTCAGTACCTTCCCTGTCCCGTCGTCTCGGCAATTCGCGTGGTCCAAACCCACCTGGTAGTGCAGGAAGCGCTTCTTCATGCGGTAGTCGGCGCCGATCTGCTTTAGGATATCCCAGGCAAACTCGCGGTACAACTGGTAGGCGATGCCGCTCATCAGAACGGTGATGACGCCAACGACGGCGGGAACGGCGATCAGGAAGGGCTTGCAGAGGAGCCACACGTTCCTGTCGGTCTCGTCGGGCTTCAGGGCGTTGCCGTCAAGCAGGTTACGAATGGAGCGTTCGATCTGCTCGATCTGGAGGATGGCGTAAATGAAAATGGCCAGGTTGGCGATGCAGAGGCCGATGATCTGAATGGTGTTCTTGAGGCGCAGGGCGTCCCACGCCAGGACCAGGATGTAGAGGAAGCCAAAGATGAAAAGGGTCAGGAAGGTCGGGATGGTGCGGTACTGCGACTTGAGCTTGTCGGTAATGTCCGAGTCCTTTTGGTACTGGAGACTGAACTGGAACCTCCCGAATACGTATCTGCGATGTCGTGTCAGGGCCTGGCGGGGGTCACGCGAGGCGCAGGGAAGTGACTTACGACTCGAAGGCGACACAGATGAGAGCCTGCATGCCGACAGTCAGGAAAAAGAGCTTTGCCCAGGTCGAGGCGAGGAAATCTGTCGAGAAGAGCTTCTGCTTGGGCCCAGCAGAGCTGGGAGGAACCCCCGAGGCCATCATGTTGTTGTCCCGATAATGGGGGTTGCTGTATGCGCCGTCAAAACTCGAGATGGGCTGCGACCCGCTCAGGTACGACCGGCGGAGTTCCCGTTGTGAAGCCAGGACGGGCGGTTTCTGCAAGGGTACGCGGGGAATGATTGTTGTTGTTGATCAAGTTTGCGGTCGCGAGACTCCTGCCAGTCAGCGGTTGGTCAGGGTCGATGTGGCCGGCACGGTTGGTCGTGAGGGGATCGGTTGGGTGGTGGTTGGTTGGTTGGTTGGTCGGTCGCCGAGAGTGGCCTGTCTGGTGGAGGAGAGGATAAGAAACGACGGGCGTGGTTCGCGTGGGCGGCTAGTTGTTAGGTCGCGGGGGGATTGATGGAGAAGCGAGCGTCGTGGTGGTGGTGGTGGGAGTGGTGTGCGTGGTGGGTGGATGAAGACGACTGTCCGCCGAGGCTGACCCAGTGCGCGTGTTGCAGGACAGGAGTTGCGCAGAGAGGGATCCTGGCTGTGTCAAGGGGGAGGAGGTGGGCTGCGGTTTGAATTCTGCTCGGCAGCGGACAGGCTGAAACACGCTGGGGGAGCTGAGGAGGTCGAGTGTCAGGAGGACTTGGCTTGCAGCGCACGTTGATGTTTCCTGGCGGCACAATTTGCGGAGCGTGTTGGCCAAGCACCGCTTAGCCGCGCTGGTGACCCAAACTGGGGGAGCACTAGGACCAGAGAAAGGGCAGTTGTGGACCCTCGACTGCTAAAAAAAAAGATAAACGTTGGAGGGGATGCAGGAAATAAAACAAAGCGAGAGATTAATGTAGGGCCAAACGGGTGCGCGCCGGCAGATTCAATAGTTCAACGATGGGATGGGGGCATGGGGATAGGGATGGAGATGGGGAAGAGGGAACCAACATCCAGTTGAGTTGACACGGTGGGCTGTGTGTGGGCTCTGTGGGCTCTGTGGACTCTCTCTGGCAGGGCAGGACTGCGGTTTGTTGGGTGACAGCAGGGGGCAAGGACTGACCCAGGACTCTCAGGCGGCGAGTGGGCACGTCCCAAGATTCCCAAACAGGGGTTAGCTCCCCCTTCAGCCTCCGTGGGAAGCCCCAGCTCGATCTTGGTCGCGAGGCTGTGCAACTGTCCCGGACGCATCCACGACAGGGAGAGCATGCCGCGGGGGAATTATGGACATCGTCGCAGGAGTGCGTCATTCGCATCTCTCACCGCGCCTGTGTCCCTCTCGGTCGCGGCGAGGAGAGCAGCCTCCTTGAGTTGAGTACGAAATACGCCAAATGCACCTCTGGGGCATGCTGCCCCACAAGCCGTTTCGGACCACGCAAGCGTGTCCACAGGCAGGCCAGCGACTCTTCCGGGTCTCGGTGCCTCGACGAATGGAGCACAAGCAGTTCGTCTGGCCTTGGTGGCCAGGCAGGGAGCCTCGACCCGCCCATGCACCCCACTCGGATGGCGGTTTTTCTGGCCTGTCCGTGAGCCAGTTTTGTTCAGAGCCGTTGAGGCACACTGACACTGAGCCCCAGCTGGCCGAATCTGCCTTTTTTCAGCCCAGCCCAGCCCCGCAAGGACATGCCTGCCCCGTCGGCCAGGGGCGGGCTTTGATTTGGGGCGGCCTTGGTTCGGCAAGTGCCTTCTTGGTTGGCCAATTGCTCGCACGACAAAACGTCCGTCAAAGCGCAGTACGCCAGTAGGACTCGCATCCGCGAACTCGGCTGCTTCTGGGGGTCTCTTGCTTCTCGGCGCCGAGCTCCGGATGGGACTCAAAACAGGTTGGCTTTCGACAATCTGTGCAGCGTGTGGGCTGTGCCGGGTTTTGCCCCCCGCGCGATCTGTCGACTGTTTGACCCCGTAAAACCGCCTCTTGGGGCTGCCAAGCGGACCCAGTTTCTTGTGCGGCACATGCCAAGAATGCGGCATTCATGCTGGCCATTGCTGTGTAACCGCGACGTCGCTGCCCTGTTTTCTTCGGGATGGCGGCAGGATGGGCTGCTGCTATTCTGGATACTCCACGCACATGAGTCGGGGGGGATCGGCGGGGTTGACAACAGGCTCGGCGTCCTCCGAATCGGCTTGTCGAAACTGGCTCTGGTCAGACGCTCCCTCGAGATCGAGTACGGGATACGGGGGTGGCTCTCCTGATACAAAGAGACCGCTGCGCCGCGGCTTTCGCCTCTGCGCCTGAGCACATGGCCTCCTGTTCACCTGTTCAGACGGCGGGCGGGCCCTCAGGTTTGATAGGCCGGCTCATTTGCCCAAAGCGGATCTGCGAGCTTGTGTCTTAGTGGACGATCCTGTGCCGCCACCGCGAACTGCGGGCGACGGTTCGAGACTTCGCGAGGCTTGTTTTCTTGTTGGGAGCCTTCAGACGAGATGACGGCGTCCTTGCACTTGCTTGCAGAGCTGTCTTGTGAGCACGTGGGAAAGGTGTACCACAGCATCCAGCGCTGGCCGATTGAGGCGGGGTTTGATGCAGAACGACGAACCAAAGGAAACGACTTCGGAACAGCCGCCTCGATGATGGGGACAGAAGCAATTGCGATGACATGGCATGTGATTGGAACCATGGAATGGAATGCACTGAATGACTTCTGGCCTAGTGCACGGCAGGCAAGCACAAAACAAGTGCTGGAAAAGTGGTGGTCGTGGAATCGCAGGTGGGGCCTTCCGCCCAGGCCGCCCCCAGGCTTTGAGCCACTGAGCCACTGATGAGCCACTGACCACAAGCATGCAGCGCCAACCTCGATTCCCTGCTCGACGCGCTTCTCGCTTCTCGGCAGCATTAACTAACCCAAGAACACGCGCCAGACGCCATCTGCCATCCCTTGTCTCGCCCTGTCTCAACCTCACCCCACCATCCATCCCACCATTCTCCATTCTCCATTGACACCGACTGCCGCCGTGATGGACGCCGGGAATGGCGACGACATCCTGGCGAAGGCCGCCCAGGATGGCTCCATGGACTAGTGAGTGCCCAACTGCACGCCGACCACGGAACCATTGTTGATGCATGCATCATTGGCCATCGATCCATTGATGGACAAGTGATCGCTTGGAGAAAAGTTACCTCTTACTGACTGCGACTGTGCCCCCCACAGCTCGGCCTGGCCCCAGCTGCTGCCCGTGATTCTAGCTCGCATCGAGCAGGCAAGTCTTGATCTCTCCCTCTCCCTCCTGCAAGGGCGCCCCGACTGACAATGGCCTTGTTCAACTAGACCGCCCACACAGCGTTTCCCATCCCCAAGCTCCCATCACCGCCTGTTGCCGCCCGCCCGCCGCCGTCACCACGCTTTCTAGGCCCCCTGCCGTCTTCGGATCCATTCGAGGCCCCAGACCAGGGTGAACCGTCGTCGTCACAAGGGACAGATAAGGAGAATGCCGACCCTCCCTCGCCCGCCGCCGCTAGGACCGCCGCTGGCCCCCCGCCGGCCCCCGCGCTCCCGAAGCCCGTCGCCGACATGCTCGACGAGATCCTGTCCGTCCTGCGCACCAACTTCCCCCGATACCCCCCGCACACCATACAGCGCCTGTCCGAGCTAGTCCTCCGCCCGACCCAACACTACCGGAACCTCGTGCCCTACCTCCACGCCCTCGACCGTGTCGTTCATGTGACGAGCGGCGCCAACACATATCCGCTCCCGCCCGCCCTTCCCGACATCGGCGCCATGTCTCTCCTGGCAGCCAATGCTGCCGCCAGCGGGGGCTTGTCTATCGACACCACCGCCGCGAACCAGCTCGGGTCCGACGAGGCGCTGGGCGGCGCCCTCTTGACCCCCATCCCCTGGCTGGCGAAAAGGGCAAACGGTGCCGGCAGCGACAATGGGAGCGACGCGGGGAGCTCCTCACCATTGTCGGCGAGCGGGAGCGCGGCCCAGCAATTCCAGCTCCAGCAGCAACAACAGCGGCAGGGCGGCCACCTCGAAGGCCGCGTGCGCACCGAGAGCACCGAGACCATAGAAGGCCCCAACGGCATGGGCAGCATCGAGACCGTTTCCGTGTCAGTGAACGGCATCCCGTCCACCGGCGCCGGCGTCTCCCTGCTCACCCAGCGCAGCGTGACCCAGGGCGAGCTCCCCCAGGAGCAGCGCGCCGGCCTGGTGCCCCTGAACCAGCATAACAGGCAACAGCACCAAAGAGCCCAGGGCAGCACCAGCGACGCGGCCGAGGACGACGCGCCCATGACTGAGGCCGTCGACAGCGGCGAGGAGGACGACGAAGAGATTCCCCACGCCCGCGGGCCAGAGGAGATCGGCCCGGCCGACACGGGCCCACAGGGCGCCGTGGCCGCGAGCTTCATCGCTGGCGACGCCGCTCCGATGGATGTGCAGGGCATCGACATCGAAGCGGCCGTCGGGCGGCGCGTGCAGTCGCCCCCGCAATCTCAAATCCCTCTCGACCACGGCAAGCGTGCCAGCGGCAGCCCAGAAAGCCTTGTCCCGCAGAGCCCCAAGCGCGAGGCGAGCGACGATTTGGAGCTGGCTTCGCCGCGGAAACGGGTTAGGGAAGACGAGACTGCGGCCGCCATCGTGGGGGGTAGCTCCGCTGCTACCGAAGAGACCGCAGCTGCTGGGGAGACAAAGCCTACCCCCAACCAGCCGCAGCAGCCATCCGAGGCGGAGCCTGAAGCTGCCGCCGGCGCGGAAGGGGACGTGGTCCTCTCCGACGCGGCCACGGTTGCGGAGAGCGAGGGGAAGGAGGCGCGGAGCATGGTGGTGGACGCGGGGAGTGGGAGCCACAGCGGAAGTGCCAGTGGGGAGACGGCTGTCGAGGGCCGGGAGGCACCTGAGCCTGAGGCTGAGACAGGGGGTGATGCGGCGGGCAATGAGAACGAAGGCGGCTAGTGGGCGCGTGTTTGTTGTAAGCCGGGTTGTTGCGGGTTGTAAGCTGCTCTTTCTTTTTTGGGATGGTTGATTTTGGTTGGGGGGTGTTTCAGAGGGGGAGGGAGTCGGCGTGTTGGGTTTAGGATGGCTTGACTTGTATGGATGTCGTGTCGTTGGGTTGGGGAGATACCGTTTTCAGGGGCATTGGCCAGGACAGCATCAGTTGATGGTATGCGCTCTGGAATATCCGGGTAGAGGGTCAGCTTGCCTACCACGTATAGCTTTTAATCACCAGCCATGGAGCCGTGGGCTTTCCTTCCGTTGAGGATCCCAGCGAATATACTACCGTCCCGTTCCGTCGTCAAATCAGAAAGGGGGGAGTGCAGAGAGGAGTCCTTGACGTGGCATCAGCCCTCGGGGTGACTGTGGTCGACCCGTGCCTGAAGAGGTAATGGTCGAGGCAAATAGGTCACCAACACACGCTCAGGCAGATGGATCATTTTCGCTGCCTCGAAAACTGAAGCACGTCGGTTGGTATCTCCCATTCATGTACGCAGCGCAAAAAGCAAACCTGGCAAATCCCATCCCAGCCCCATTGCTCAGATGATAGACGGTATTAACTCAATACAACCCTCGTTCCCTTTCCCCATCACTCCATAATCCTCGTAATGCTCTCCCTCACAATAACACTATTCTGCTTCTCATCCCTCCTCACCCTATAAAAATCGTCACAGAAATCACTGCACTGCATATGCTTCAAAAACTCCTCGTCGTGCGTAATCACAATCAGCTGCAGATTGCTCTGCGCGCGGCGCGCCTTGATGATACCGTGCAAGCTCTCGGCCAGGCTGCGGATGTTGTCGCTGTCGAGATTGGTCGTGGGCTCGTCCAGCGCGATGAGCCCGCAGTTGACGCCGAAGGACTCGGCCAGCGCGAGCCGGATGATGATGCTCGCGAGCACCTTTTGGCCGGCGGAGCAGCGGCCGCGCATGTCCATCTCGGTGTCGCCTTTGACCATGGAGACGCGGTAGTTGTAGGTGCGTTTGCCAGTCGTGGTGGTGGTGGTGGTGGAGGACGACTCCATGTCGGAGCGGATCTGGATGGTGTCGATGTCGGTGCCTTGGTAGGTCGACTGCCACAGCTCGCCGATGGTGCGGTTGATCTCCTCCATTTTGAGGGAGTGGTACTGCATGATGGCGTGGTCGAGGGCGGCGGTGCCGCGGGCGAGGTCGTCGATGGCCGCCTTGGTGGTTTCGACCTTGATGTGAGATTCCTTGTACTTGGCTTTCGCGTCCTTGAGGTCGATGTCGTACTCCTCGCTGAGGCGCTTGAACTCGTCGTCCTTGGTCGACATGGACCCGGCGAGGCGGTCGCGCTCGGCAGTGAGCTTGACGCGCCGCGACTCGAAGTAGCGGACTTCTTTGGTGAGCCGGTTGTGGTCCTCCTCGGCGTTGCGGGACTCGAGCTCGGCGATTTCTTCTTCCAGGGCTTCGCGCTCCCGCAGGTTTTTGCGGTAGGTCAGGTTGTCGGCGATGTTGCGCTTCTTGGCGCCGCTGTTGTCGATGTCCTTGCTGAGCTTGTTGATCTGGATCGTCAGCTCGCGCATCTCGTTCTCGAGGTTCGTGATGGACGCCTCGAGGCTGGCGATGGCGCGCTGGTTCGACGCCAGGTTCGACGGCCCCCCGCGGTCGAGGTACTCCTGGATGTCGCTGTTGATCATCTTGAGCTCGCTGACCGTCGTCGCGACGCCGTCGCGCTCCTCCGCCACCTTCTGCTCCTTGGCGCGCCCCTGCTGGCGCGCTTCTTCGAGCGAGGCGCGCGCGCTGGCAATCTCGGGCTCGAGGCGCTCCACTTCCTTGTCCGCCTCCTGGATGGTGTCTCGTAGGTGGCTCTGCTCCTCCTTGTATCGGCGGATCGACTCCTGGAGGCTCTTCTTGCGCTCCAGCTGCTGCACCGCGTTGCTGATCTTGTGCCTCAGCTCGAGTCTCTCGACCTCGAGTTGCCCCGCGAGATCTTTCAGGCGCTGCCTTTCGGCCGTGAGCTTGCCGAGCTTGGCCTGGGCGACCCTGGTCTGCTCCGCGTAGGCGGTCTGCTCCTCGTTGATCTCGTCCGGGCTCCGCATCGCGATGCTCGACGACTGCTGCGACCGCTCGACCTGCCGCTCGGCGTCGAGAATGTCCTTGTGCGTCTGCGAGATCTTGAGCACGTTCTTCCCGAGCCCGTCCACCTCCTGCCGCTTCTCCTCGGCCTCTCGGAAGGCGAGGTCTTGGTCTTCCAGCCGGCGGACCAGCTCCTCCCGCTGCGAGGAAGCTGACTCGATGTCATTGCTCAACGACGGCAGCTCAGCCCCGAGTCGGAGATACGAGTCATACTGAGAGCGCACGTCCCGGAGGATCTTGAGCTGCTCGGTGAAGTGGACCTGGTCCTCCATGAGTTCCTGCTTGTCCTCGTCGTTGAGCTTCTTTGCGATCTTGTCAAGGAGCTTCGACCTCGCGGTGGCCTGGTCCTTGAACTCGCGCTCGCAGTAGTAGCATTTGTTGAACCGCACGGCGCGGTCCTGGATGCTCGCATAGTGCTTCTTCATCTCATCGTACAGCTTCAGGTCCGTCTCGGTCTGGCTCAGCTCACTCTCGATGCTCTCGACCTCCTTGGTGTAGTCCTCAATGGGCGGCGAGTCTGGGTTCCTCACGTCCTTGAGGGCTTTTGTGACGGCACGCTTGCAGTTCTCCCTTTCTGTGGACAGCTTGTTATGCCTGTCCCGCGCGTTTGACAGCTTGTACTCGACCTGCTTGAGTTCTTGCTGGGTGGCATCTTTTTGCTTCCTGCACTCGGCGACGACAGTGTTTTGGCGCTTCAGGGCATTTTGGTACTCGGCCTCGATGGTCTCGGGCTGCCAATCGCTCCCGAGCAACGCCGTGAGCTGTTCGCTCCACGTCTTCTTGAGAATCTCAAGCTCGCGCCGCCGTTCTGTCAGTTGCTTCTTCCGCAGGTCGAGCTGAGCTCGCTCCGACGCCAACCTGGTGCACTCGACGAGCTCCCGCGCCAACTTGGCGGACTGGGCTTCGAGGTTCCAGATGTCATCGTTGGCCTTCTTGATCTGGGAGTCCAAATCGGCGGCTTGCTCGTCGGCCTTGGCCGTCTCGATCTTTGCCTCGAGCTCCTTCATCTCGGTGCGGAGCATGGCCTCTGCACCTTCATCGACATCTAGACTGCTCAGCTCACCCTGGATGGAGGCAGACTCCTTTCCGACGGTTACGATGCGCTGCTTAGCGGAGGCGCGGTCGCGGATGAGCGAGGCCTTGCGGCTCTCGCGCTCCGTGATGACGGCGCTCCGCTTGTCCAGCTCCTCGGCATTGTCGCGCTGGAAGCGCTCGAGCTCGCGCTTCTTGTCGTTGAGGATTTTCTGGATGCGCTCGTTGAAGACGGCGATGCGGCGGTCGTCGAGGTCGCCGTCATAGCCGCGGATTTCGTGACGGGTAGCGGCAGCATGGACCATCTGGTCACGGGTCACGAGCTGACGCTCGTATTTGTCTTTGTCAGACTGGTGCTTGCCCTGCTCGGCGGCCTTGGCGGTGTGCTTTTCCCGAGACGACTTGAGCTCGCCCTGCAGGTCATGGAATTGGGCGGCCTTCCCGTCGCGGTCGGCGACGGTGCGGCCAATGGTCTGCTCGTACTCGTCCAGGGTGCTCCTGAGGACCTGGTCGGAGTCGGGCAGCTCCTCGATGCGGCTGCGCAACTCGTCGATGGCGTCCTGTTTGTACTCGAGCTTCTCCGTCTTGGTCTGGAGGTTGTTCATGATCATGAGGAAGCTGTTGGCTTGGTCTTGCTTCTCCTTGATGCGACGCGACTCGTCGTCCATCTGCTCCGACAGCTCATTGTACTTGTCGCGGCCTTCTTGGATCTCGCGGGTCAGCTGGCCCATGAGCTTGAAGACGCGGTCGGCGCGCTCCTTGTTGGCCTTGTCCTGGCCCTCCTGCAGCTTAAGCTCGCGCAGCTCGACGCCCTTGTTCTTGCGCAGGATCTTGAGGTTGTCGATGACCTTTGTGTACTTCATGGCCTCGAAGATCTCGTCGAAGCGCTTCTTGAGGGCGGCGGGCTCGCTCATGGGCCACAGGGACTCGTCCTGGTGGCAGAAGATGACGGCATCCAGCACGGCGGGGGACACGCCCAGCTTCTCAGGCACCAGGCGGTCGAGCTCCATGACGCGGGTCGAGATGACGCGCCGTTCCCCATTGTTCCGCAGCAGCAGGCTGCCCTCCAGGGTCTTTTGCGACCTCGTATTCTTCTTGACCTGGAGCTGGACATTGCGGGTCACGACGTATGACTCGCCGACGGTGGAGCGGAACGAGACCTTGACTTGGGCACGCACGTCCTTCTCGCCGGCCAGGTCGGGGTCGTGGATGAAGGCGCCGCCCTTGCTGTTGGGCGGGAGGTCGCCGGTGGTGGCATACTTGAGACACTCGATGATGGTCTATGGCGATAAGAGCGGGGGAGGGGGGGAGGGGGCGGGCGTCAGCACATCACCAACCAGCAAGGTCGTAACCGCTTAGAGTCAGAGACCCACCGTCTTTCCCGAGCCGTTGTAGCCCACAATCAACGTGAGCGGGGTGTTGAAGGCAATGGTCTCCTGGTGCTGGGGGCCGAAGGAGCGCACGCCCAGGATGGAGAGCTTCTCGATCCTGGACATGGCGTGGGAGTGACGGAATGGGGCCAGGGGCGGGTCAGGTCGACTTGTTCCATGCAACCGTCAGCAGGTAAGCGAGGCGGGCTCGATAGACGGCAATTGGGGTTCGTGGGTTGAGGTTCGTGGGACGTGGGCCGTGGGCCGTGGGCCGTGGGGCGTAGGCCGTCGTGGGGCGTGGTTCGCGGGTTTTCGACGTTGCTCGTGGGTCGGGGGAGCGAGTGCGACGCTGAGCTGATGGTGTGGAAATGGCAGGCGGCGGAAACTGTGGTCGGTGGCCTGCAGAATGCCAATTGTCCCTGCATCAACGAGCGTGTGGGACGAGTGAGTGTGTGGTGGAAGCCCCGGACGGCGTCTTGTGGTGGCAGCGAGACGCGGTGGATGCGCATGTCGCGGTGTTGCAGGATGAACGAGACTGGGCCTTGCGCGAACTCACGGACCAGGCAGCAAGCTGTGGGTCCACTCAGGCCGAGAGACCACTGTAACCCCTGTCGCCTCTGGTGCTTGGCTGCTGGACTTGGCTGCTGCCAATGCCAGTGGGGCAGCAGTCCGCCCACTGTGTTGGGTTCTTCTGCTTGGGCCCAGTCGTCGTCGATCTCCCGTCCAGAGTGTGCACACGACCTACGGAATACTGCCACGATCTCCCGCCAGCAACCCGCGACCTCGAGGTCCAGGCCAACACCTCAACGAACCCTGGAGGACTTGGTTCGACACGTACTCTCCAATGCAGCATCCCCAATGGCAAAGAATGAACTCTCTGCATTGATTCTCAGCAAACGCTTCTCCAATTCCCCGCTAAGGTGGCACCCACTCTGAGAGCAAGGTACTAGGAAACTCAGCCTGTCCATCATGGAAACCCCCTCCCCTTCACTTCCCCCCCGTCCTTCATCCCTTCATCAGCCCATTCCTACGCACCAACTATGTAATCGACCGCACTCCAATGCCAGGGACGACAGCCAAACTGCTTCTGCAGAAGCTCCGCTCTTCTCGCTTCCCGTATCCACCCCACCAAGCCCACAAGCCAGCCCAGCCCACCGACCCCGCCAGGCCTCCTCTGACGTCCAGACGACAACGTTCCCTCTTTTTCGGGGACCAATCAATGGGACCCCAAAGCGAGGGAAACGGGAGCTGGTTGGGCAGAATACGGTGGCTTTTGGATTGTTTGATGCTTGATGCTTGCTTTCGAGGATGATGCTGAGAGTTTTGCTGTGGTGGAGTTGGAGGAGGTGGAGGAGGACAAGGAGGGATGGGGCGTATGGGCGGATGGGCGCGGATGTCTATCTCACGGCTATCTGCCGCTCGTGGGCGGGGAGGATTCGTTGTTGATCGGCCGTGCAGCTGCCGTGGCATGGTTTCCCCCTCGAAACGACGGATCGATCTGCAGCGTGGTATCCGTTCCGAGAAGCGCGGCATGCATGCGTCAGGAGGTAGCTTGCAGATGGCGGATAAGGTGGGATCCGGGAGGATCAGCGGCACGGATCCTGCGCGGGCCTGCACCTCTACCAAGGTATGGAGCTGGTGCGGAGCACGCTTGCCCGCCGGATCCGGACCCGGGCGAACCCCTTTTCGGCTCGCCGACGAACCTCGCCGGGCACCGTCGCGAAGCCATTGGGCCCGGCCGACGTGACTCACGCTGCCGGCAGGTTTAGCTCCGGGACGGCGAGGAACCGATTGGTTATGGGTGGCCATTGTACATAGTCGTTCCTGAGAGCTGGTGGCCCGGCTGCCATGTTTGCTGGTGGTGCTCTGTCAACAACCATCGCTAAATCCGGCGGGATGTGGGGGAAGGAGGGGAAGCCGCCGTTGATCGTTGGAGACGAGGGCTTCCACGAAGTAACGCTGCTTGTGCGGGGATCTTCAAGAGCCTCAAGATATCTGCCTATTTGACCCTCTCCCGCTTCCTCACAAACCACGCTCACACGTCCCGTCCCATCTCGCCCTGTGTCAGTGTCAGTGACAACAACCCCTATCCGAGCATCTCACTCCCGTCCTCAAAATGAACCCGGCCAACCCCAACCCCTACAAGCTTCCCGACGATGCCGTCTGGCTGAGTGA
>MU855343.1:34277-54414 GCA_033296695.1 Staphylotrichum tortipilum | reverse complement strand
CGTGGTGTATGCTGTGTGGTGCGGGGAAGTTGGGAGGATAGTAATCATGTGGGGAGGGAGGGGTTGTCCTTGGAGATATCCCGTTATTGTCTCCTTTTGCCGTTTAGATTTCTTTTCCCTTCAACACCCCCTTGTAGGAATATCAAACGTGATCATTGACTAGTCAATGGATGATGCTGTGTAACTCTCACCCTTCTCCTCGTCCCACTTGAGTACCAGACTCAGTAAGGGTGAGGCGGGGTAGCATCTGGACGACTGCGCTAGGTGGTTGTATCTACGGGTTGCGGATTTCTGCACAGAGAGGCCCCCAGGCCCCGGACCGCACAGTTAACAACGGATGGCGGGGGCAGGGTGAGGTGTCAGTGCTTCGTCATGGCTGGTTGATGTTCAAACAAGTGCAGTGGACAGGGTTAGGGTAAGAGGAGCCAAGGGAGTTAGTTAGCCCCACTCTTTTCAGACTTCCACCCTCCCACAACCACCAACAACAGCCCCGCGACAAGCCATCTCCATCTCCAAACCCAGCCCGACCCAATTCCAAACACCGACAACCAGCCCGCCTTGAACCGCGCCAAATCGCAACACCACAAATCAACGCGATCCATCACCCCAAACAACAACAACCTCCCGCCCACCAACCCCCCTCAAAACCAAAACAAAATGGCCTCTGACCAAATGGAACTCGACGAGCCCTCGCGCGGCCCGGACGCCTCGTCCTCCTCCGCCGCCAACAACAACGACAACAGCTCCGCCAAGCTCGCCGCCATGCAGACGCACACCAAAGCCACCGCCGTCCGCTCCATCGAGGGCTGGATCGTCATGGTGACCAACGTGCACGAGGAGGCGGACGAGGAAACGCTCCACGACAAGTTTGGCGAGTACGGCGAGATCCGCAACGTGCACCTGAACCTGGACCGGCGGACGGGATATGTCAAGGTAGGACTGGACTTGCGCATCTGGGGGTTGAAATTTTGGAAATACACAGCCTGCTGATTCCCTTCTCTCCAGGGCTACGCCCTAATCGAGTACACCACCCTCGAGGAAGCCCGCGCGGCCATCGACGGCGCCGACGGCACCCAGCTGCTCGACCAGACGGTGCAGGTCGACTTTGCGTTTGTGCGGCCGCCGCCGGGTAAGGGGAACAACAATAACCGGCCCGGCGGTGGTGGTGGCGGCGGCGGTGCGGCGCGGGGGTCGAACCGCGGGGCGAGGAGCGGCAGGAGTCGGAGTCGCAGTCCCGGGGCGAGGGAGGCCAGGGAGGCGAAGGAGGATTTGTGAGGATGTGGCACTGGCGTTGTCACTCTCTGAGGGGAGGGGTGAGGTCATGCGTTGGGTTGGTTGGGGGGTTGGGGGTACTTGCCCTTCTGGGAGGATGGATGGAGAGGCCTTGACTCCCCGGCTCCGGACCACTGGCAAGGGATCTGTGTATCCAAACGCGGGCCGAGTGAGCGTGTTGCGGAGAAAAGCAATAGTATACCCGGATGGGGTGGAAGCCGATGTGTCTGTCATCTAGCAGGGGCAGAAAAGAGACACGTCGGCATCTTGCCATGACCAATTTGCTGGTAAGTTTTTATTCTCTACAGTCTGTGGGTTTGCGTGATCATGAGCAGCCAGCTAACTGTTTTGCCAGAGAGTTCCCGGATTACATACTTCTCTCCATATGTGCCGAGTTTGGAGAGTTGTTGGTTGGACCTTGGGAAGGAAGCCGACATGTTGGCATGGGTCGACTTTTATCATTTTACTTTCCCAGTCATAGATGGGATAGACACGCAAAATGAAATTGAACGCCATGAGAAAATCCATCGAGCGGCCTTGACTTAGCGGCGGGCGGACGGTTTAACTAACCACCTACCTACACAACGGAGAGAGTCGATGGAGCCAATGGTTCTTTAACCTAGCTCATGCTGGTGTAACACAGCAAGACTCCACGCCCTCTAGTCCGACACAAGCCCTAGCACAACGTGATCATGCCACCACAATGCTCGCAGACGAGAGAGGAAGCCTCCGGGTCGCCACCAGCAACGGTACGAGGGAGAGGTAAAGAAAAATATACATTCCAACAAACCAAGCGACAAACCCGGTTGTAGGTAAGAGGTCGTCAAGACAGATAGTGTACACAAACCAACACCAAAATTGTATCCCACCCCATCCTATCCCACCACCTCCATATCCCACACACCCTTATCCCACACACCCTTATCACCACGCCGCCACCTCCCCACTAGCCGGCTTCTGCACACGCACAACCTTGTCACAGTTCAGCAGGCAGAGCGGGTCGAGAGCGGCCTTGATCTGGACACGGGGTACGAATGGTCAGTGGTGTTGCACAGTTGCAAGACAAGAACAATCTCGGGACAGGAGGGGGGCAGATAAGGGGGGAGAGGTAAGGGGGCTTACTTGTCTCATGGTATCCACCGTCGTCTCGCCCAGCTCGTGGGGGAGGTAATCGCGCTTGACGAGGCCGACACCGTGCTCGCCCTGGCAGAAAAGCAACCAGTCAGCTACCTAAGCCATATCAAGTCATGAAGGGAGGAAGGGGGTGTTGCTCACCGTGACAGTCCCCTCCATCTCCACCGCCCGCTTGACCATGCGATGGACGCATTCCTCAGCAAGCTTCCTCTCCCGATCGCCGTACAGCAGCATGACTAAACCACCACCACCGTCAGTTCCCCATCTCCCCAAAGCATGCTCAAGAGGAGGGCAGAGAGGCAACCTACTATGGAAATTCCCGTCCCCAACATGCCCCACAATCGAGCTCGTCAACCCCGACGCCTTCAGATCACTCTTGGTCTCCTCAATAATATCCGGCAGCCTGCTCACCGGCACGGCCACATCCCCTGTCCAGACATGATCCCCCTCCTTCCTCTGCGCCATGGTACTCCACAGCGCGTCCTTCCGCGCGCTCCACAGCTCCTCCTGCTCCGCGGAATCCCGCGCGAAATCAAACGTCTGCCCCCCCGCGCGCTTCGCCATGCGCCGCACCAGCTCGATCTGCTCCTTGACGGCCCCGCCCGCGCTGCCAGAGAACTTGAAGAAGATGGTCGGCGCCTCGCGCCACTTGCGCGAGGTGTTGCCCAGCGCGTTGATGAAACGCATCTGGTCGTCGTCGAGGATCTCGACGGCGGCGACGGTCACGCCCTGCCCGACCACGTCCGCGACGCAGTCGGCCGCGTCGCGGATCGTCGGGAAGCTCGCGACCGCGACGGATGTGGCGGCCGGTTTGACGGCCAGCTTGAGGGTCGCTTCCGTCACGAGGCCGAGGGTGCCCTCGGACCCGATGAAGAGGCGGGTCAGGTCGTAGCCGGCGCTGCTCTTGCGCGGGCGCTGGCGCGTCTTGATGACGGTGCCGTCGGCGAGGACGACGGTCAGCGACAAAACCCACTCGCGCATGGTGCCGTAGCGGTAGGCGTTGGTGCCGGAGCAGCCGGTGCCGATCATGCCGCCGATCTGGGCGCCAGGGCCCGGGTCGGGGGGGAAGAAGAGGCCGTGCTCGGCGAGCTGCTCGTTGAGGTCCTCCCAACCGAGGCCCGGCTGGACGACGGCGTCGAGGTCGTCCTTGTGCAGCGCCAGCATCTTGCCCATGCGGCTAAAGTCGACGCAGATGCCGCCGCGGGTGGGCGTGAAGTGGCCCTCGAGGCTGGTGCCACCGCTGTAGCCGACGACGGGGATGCGGCGGACGTGGCAGACTTTCATGATGGCGCACACGTCGTCGGTCGAGGCCGGGTAGACGACGCAGAAGGGCTTCTCCTCGGGGTTCGACTGGTGCGACGACCAGTCCGACGTCGAGTGCTGCTTGAGCACGTCCTCGACTGTGCTGACGTTGTCGCGGCCGACGATCTTGACAAAGTCGGTCCAGGCGGCCTCGAGGTTCGCTTTCCCGAGGTTGTACTTGGGTGGGCGGGTGTCGTTGAGGGGGAGGGTCGACGCGGGGTTGACGTCACGCGGGTACTTGTAGCCCAGGTACCAGCAGACGGAGCCGACGAAGAAGAGGACTGCGGGGGGGGAGTCGTTGTTAGATTAGAGGCAAGTAGATATCAAGTCACAGCGGATGCCCACCAAACGTCAGAGTATAATTCCTCCCCGCCTTCGACTCAGGCTTCTCCATGGCCAACCTCTTGAGGTCCTCCTTCTCGCGATGGAGACGCAGCGAGATACTGTGTGTGAGCTGGCCCTTGAACGATCTCCTGGGCTGCTCGGGCTCCTCGGAGCGCTCGGGCGGCGGCGGCGGCGGCTGGGCGGCATATGGGCGGGCGGGCGCGGCGCGGAGGGCGGAGATGAGGGCGAGGCAGCCGGGCCGGCGAGCAGCGGCGGCCGACGCGACCGTCGGGCGCATCCGCCACAGGCCGTTGGGCATCCTGCCCGCGAGCCGTGACATGGCTGGCTGGAGCTGGGGGAGATGGAGGGGTTGATCTGGTGTAGGTCGAGCGGCGGGACAGAGGGTGGTGGTGATGGTTGAAGGTATGAGTCGGTCAATTGGCGTCGGATCGAGGTTCAGTCGTGTCTGGGTCGCATACCGCCGGAGCCCGGGGCTCTCCTTTTGGGCCGTGGTCGATCGTTGCGGGGTTGTCGACCTGAGGCCAAGCGCGTTGGAGCTGTCGCAATCCTACGGGCAGACGGAGAAAAAAGGTCGAAGCTTTCCCCGGAGCTGTAGCTGCGCCGGAGCCCCACACCCGCCGCTGTTAGAGCAGCTGCGGCAGGGGGCCAAGAGAGGGGGACAGCCAGGGATCCAGGGGTCATCAACAAAGGACATCCCTGAACACGAACCCTTACGACCAGCAGCACCACATCCCCTCGTCCGGCCTCGTTCACGTCATGGAGTCCGCTATCTTGTGGCTACAGTCATAGTCTCTCTCCAGCGTCCTTCACCCACGTAATTATCGGGCCGTCTCGCCCTGCTATTTCCTCTGGCACACCCGCCCCCCCCACCTCCCCCACCTCCCCCTACTCCCCGTCACGACCAACTCTCATCCCCCGGCACGATCCTCACACAAAACGTCGGCGCCCCGCTTTCCTCTACATGCTGCAGGTACGTCTCCAACTCCCCCTCATCACTGACAGGCAGCGGCAGCTCGCCGCCCTGCCCGTCCTTGACCACGCCCTCGATCTTGTAGCACAGCCCGCCGGGCGTCTTCTGCAGCGCCGCGGCCCGCAGCTCCACCATGGTCCGCGACCGCAGCGGCGCGATCCATTGCTTCTGCGCCGTGGGAAACATCATGGTCGACGTCGAATGCAGTCGGAAGAAGGCCGCGAGGCCGCCCGACGAGGCGGGAGGCGCCTGTGGGGGGTCATGCAGAGGCTCTTGGGGCTGGGCCTGGGCCTGCGGTTGGCGCCGTTGTGGTTGGCGCCGGCGCGGGTTCTGGGACTGAACTTGGGGCTCTTGCGCCTGCTTCTCGCCCACAAAAGGACTTGGTACCTCAGGAGTAGGCTGCTGGTCTCCCTCGGGCTGCTCCATGTCTGCCAGGACCAAGCAGGCCTCGACATGCGGAAGCGGCTTCTTCCTGTTGCGCGAGCCGGCGGGCCGGCCGCGCTTCCGGGGCTGCGAGAGCGACGCGGGTGGCACTGTCGGCGCTGCCGGCGCTACCGTCGCTGCAACCACGGTGGCTATCGCCTCTTCCAGCTCCATGTCCGGCCCCACTTCCGGGGAGTCAAAGGCCGGCATTGCCTCGTCCTCCACCCCCCCTCCGGCCTGGGCCGACGTCGCTGCCGCAGCCTCGGTCGGCGGAGGCTTTGGCTTCGCGCGCGACTTCTTCACAGTCACCCGTGGATGGATCATCGGCGGGACCCTGCCGAGGCGGGCAAAGTCAATTCGGTATCTCCTCGTGGTGTCGTTGGCCAGCATGGAAATGGCCTTGATCCTGCGCGCGTGGTCCGGATCCGACGGATCTTCGGCCGCGATCTTGCTCAACGCCTCGGACCCGGCAATCCACCGCTGTTTGAGCTCCTCAAAGCGCTCGGGCCCTTCCTCAAACTTAGACGTGAAGTTGTCCTGGACGAGTATGTTGTAGAGCTGGGTGGTGGCCTTCTTCGCCTCGATAGGGTTCAGCCCAACGATGGTCTTGGCATCCAGCAGGTGCATCCTCCTGCCCTCGTCCCTGATCTTCTTGGTCACGTCGATGCAGAGGATCTCGACGGCCAGGCGCTTCTTGTCCATGTCAGTGGGGTCCCACATGACGGAGCGGAGGTGCATGCTCTCGCGGACCAGCTGGTCCTTGAGCGCCTCCCACTTCTCCGGGGCGATGAGCGTCTTCTTGTAGACGTTGGCGGCGACCAGCATGTCGTAGAACTTGTTCCGCAGCGGCATGTAGGCGGCCTTGTCGAGCTGCAGGATGGCCTTGGCTTCAGTGAGCGACGTCTCGGAGGGATAGCGAGGCGGTCGTCCTGGGGGGTCGGGGGGCAAGACACCGTAGGGCAGGATGCGCCGGCGCCGCTTCTTGGTCCGCCATAGCTCGTCGCTCTCGGCTTCGAGCTGCCGCTTCCTGTACTCGCGGCGCGCCTCGCGCATGGCGTCCAGGGTCTCCTGTTGGAGCTGGGCGTCTGCGGGCTCGAGCCCGGAGGCCCCGTAGTTCCAGTGGTTGCTCTGGTCCTCGTGGCCCCCATGGGCGCCGAGGCCCGCCCCGTCGCCGTCTCGCTCGCCATCAGCATCTGCATCCGCGCCGTGGTCCCATTGCGGGCCTGGGGTTGCCTCGGGGGGGCGCACTTGGTTGGGCGCCCGGAGCTTCCATCCGTTCTTGTGGCGGATGCGAGCGACCTCGCGCTCGCCAACATCGTAGCCCTCGCTGCTGAGGATCTCTACCATGCTCTTCTGGATCGTGTTGCACTCCCAGAGCTCGCGCACGCGGGCGACAAGGTCCTCATTGCTGTAGGCCGGGTTCAGCTTGGGGGGGAACCCCCAGCGAGAGAAATTGGCCTGGAAAGCACGGCGGCTGCGGCAGCAGGGCCATGATCAGCGAGGGAGTGGTGCTATGAGTGTGGAAAGAGAGAGAAACAAGAAGGGTGATGGTAGTGATGTTGGATGTACTGAATCGGCCGTCCAATCAACCCAGAGTGCTGGGGCTGGACTACCGGGTTGCAGTTGGGAGGCAGCGCAGCTGCGGGGTGTACAGATTACGGGGAGCGAGACGACGGGAAATTAATTCAATAACAGGGAAACACACCTTGGAGTAAAGTCGTGGTGTTCCGCCATGTACTGCATTATCTCGGGCAGCGACTTGCCCTCGTCGAGGTACAGCCGCCGGCACGTCTCCCGGTGTCGCTTCCATTTGTAGACCATGATGGTGGGTTAATCTTGTCTCGACACGAAATCGGCGTTATGCGGGATGTGAGAGAGATGAAATGACAAGATGAGGTTTGCGCGTCTGGTGGGAAATCCACGTTGGAGTGGGGCGCTTGCCAAGGCTGGACAGGGTGGGGCAGCCAGAAGTAGGTATCCGTACTCCGTACTGGCCGTCTCACACAGTGTTGATCCAACAGCTGCAGCCATGAGCTGCTCGAAGGCACAACAAGTAGTAGAAGACAACTACCAGTTGGGTTGGACCAACAGTTTCTCCAGTGTCGTTTTTTTAACGGCTGCAAGTGAAACTTTAATACTGAAACACACCTTCCATCATTAAACGCCCGAGCCAAGGACAGCCATCCACTGGTGAGCCCCTCTACAATGCTCTCTCCCCTTAAGACTCATTACCCTTCGCAGCCCCCTCTCCCTCTCCCTCTCCCTCCCCAGCACCCTCCCCCGCTCCCGCCTTCTCCTTCGCCAGGGAAATCACATCCGCCCACTCCTCCGGCCTCCTCCTCCCCCCCGGGTACACCTCATTCAGATACCTCTCCCTCTCCCCCGCAAACGCCAACAGCTGCTCCTCCTCCCCCCACTCGCCCATGGCCATCAACCCCACCGGCAGCATCCCCTCCCCCTGCTTCGGCTCGACATACCCCGCGGGGAAGCTCACAGCCGGACACCCCGCGATATTCGCCAGCCACGCGAACGTCATGTTGCGCATCGACCTGTTCCCGTCCAGACACCCGTACCGCTCGTCGCCGGGGGTGATGGGCCACCCCGCCGACGGCGACGTGGGCGTCAGCACCAGCAGGCCGGGGTGCTGTTGAAACAAAAACGCGAGGTGCTGCATGATGACGTGGCGCAGCTGGCCGTACTTGAGGTAGTCGAGGGCGGGGGTCTGGGCGCCGGTGCCGACGAGCAGGCGGTTGGGGTAGTTGAGCGGGGCGAGGGGGTTTTGGGGGCTGCGGCCGTAGGCGTCGGTGGCGGACTCGGTCAGGCAGGTGGCCGAGTGGGCGATTTGCGCTTCGCGGAGGTACGGCAGGTGGATGTCCACGACGGAGTAGTTCCCGCCGGCGGGGGAGGTGAGGTGCGCCAGGGTCTGGTCGAGGACCGCACGGACGTCCAGATCGGCGGTGGCGAGCCATTCGCGGCAGAGGCCGAGGGTCTTTTTGGCGGATGGCTCCGGGGGGGTGGAAACGGCGAAGAGGTTCTGGCCCGGGTCGGCCGGGTTGGGCTGCGCCATGAACCGGTAGGCGATGGTCAGGTCGGCCGCAGTGGCGGCCATGGGGCCGATGACGCACACGGACGAGTTCATGGTCATGGTGCGGTTGTGCGTGGGCTTGAGGCCGTAGACGCCGCAGAAGGCGGGCGGGATGCGCACGCTGCCGCCTGGGGGGGTGTCAGTGTGTGTGTTGCCATCCTAAATCTGCCCGCGATGAAACTCACCTGCGTCCGTCCCGACAGCGATAGGCACGATGCCGCCGCTGAGGGCTGAGCCAGCCCCCGCGGACGACCCGCCGGGGAAGTAGGACTTGTTGTACCAGTTGGTCGAGATGCCCGTCGTCGGCTAGAGACCGTCAGTTCCTGCCAGCGTCACCCCCCGCCATCAAACTTACATTGCATCCCGTAGTATCTGCGTCAACCTGTCAGCCTCACCCCTTCAACCCCAGAAAAAAACAAGACTTACCCATCCCAACCTCATGCTGATTCATCTTCCCCATCATCACGCCCCCCGCCTCCTCCAAAACCCTCGCCGGCCACGCCGTCTCCCCACACTTCTTCCGGAAATACTCCCCCTTCTCATCCACCCTCATCCCCATGGTCGAAACAAACCCCTCCACCGCCACATCATCCTTGACCCCAAACGGCACGCCATCCATCACGCCCAGCTGCTTCCCCTCTTTCCAGCGCTGCGTCGACGCCCGCGCCGCTGCCAGGACGGCCTCGGGGTTGGATTGCGTCCAGGCGACGGCGTATTTGGATTCGGAAGGGGAGCGCTGGATGAGGGGGAGGAGGGCGGTGGCGACGTCCAGGGGGGTGGCCAAGCCGGAGGCGTAGAGGGCGTGGTAGTCGACGATGGAGTGGAAGCGGCCTGGGAGGGTGGCTGGTTGGGGGGTTGAGAGGGAAGTAGCCAGGGGGATGGGATCAGTAGGGGTGGTGGCATCCGGGAGGGGGATCACGTTGGGCTGTTTGGTGGTTAGTCAGGGGTGGGAGAGAAGGGGAGGGAAAGGGGGAGGGCGGACGTGGATGCGCCAGGGCACGCCGTCAAGGCCGGGGGCATCTTTGGGCTGGCCGAATTTGGCGTTGGTCCAGAGGAGTTTGTGCATGAAGGGGAGGTGTTGGATGCTGTGGAGGTTGGTCAGGACGGGTTGAATGGTAAAGACTGGATTGGGGAGTGGGTGGACATACAGGAGAGAGGCGGCCACGAGCGGGAGGCCCCGCAGCGATGGGTTCTTGTCTTCTTCCAGGCGGTACTCGAGCGCGACCGCAGGCGCCTCCTTGGCCCCGGGGTGGTTGGCGAAGCGGCGGGTTGGGGGAGACATGATGGTGATGTGGTTAAGAGGCGATGAGACAAGGGGTGTGATGTAAGAGGTCTGTGGATTGGAGGTAGAGGCTAATCGAGATGTAAACTCGGCTGGTGTTGATGATTGTCTTCAAGTCCTCTTCTCAATTGTCAGCCCAGCTGGACAGGTCTCTGAGGGAAGGGGATGGGTTTAATTGCCTTTTGATGATGATTGCGACGGCGCAGCAAGGCAGCTCCCGATCAAGGGGTTGGTGAGTGAGTGAGCACTAACGTTAGCAGTCCCGGTAAGAAAAAATGAATCCCAATCCTGCAACGAATTGGTCCCTAAAAACCGAGGGAAAGGGGAGACGAAAGCTTGAAGGATGGATGTTGAGAGCTCAAGAAGCTGTGATACGAAGCCGCTGATAGCCAGCGGCTTCACGCCACATCCCTCTTTCGGAGAGCTACAGCTCCCCCTGGCGCGCCCCATCCAGCCGGGTTCAGGGGCACAACGGGGCGAGCCCCGCTCTGAGACACGGGGCCTCGGCTGACAGGGGGGCTTGGAGGGGCAACTCAACGCCTTGAACGTGATTGTTCCAAGCCAGCGAGGGGCTGTAATCCAGCTCCGAAGAGGGGTGTCGATACATAGATTTGACAACGGGCAAAATCTCAGTTCTATTGGCCCGGTTAGTTAACTGACCAGTCCAGGGGAGACCGTGTTCGTGAACTTGACCACTCTGCCCGAAGGCCCCTGAAAGCAGCAGGCTGAAGATACGTAGCGGTGGCCCGAGTTCAACAAGTCACAAACATCACCTCTCCGCTCACCACCCCAAAGTCTCAACATCTCAAAGACCAAAGCTGTGCAATTGGCTCATCTGTCTGTCCATCTGTATCTGCCCTATCCTGTCCCGTCGCCCCAGGACAAATCCATGCAAACCCTGCGAGCAAGCAAGTAACGTCAAAATCCACTGCAATGCTCCAGACCACCCGCCTCAGAGAGCCAGGCAAATCTCTCCGTCTGTGTACCCCCATATGTATCCGAGTCTTCCCCTCCTCCATCCATAATTCCCATGTAAATGAAAAAAGAGAAAACCCACCAGCTCCGGCCACCAACCCACCCGCCAGCCAGGCAAACACAAGGCAGCTAGCCAGCAACAAGGCCGCAGCAGACCGAGCCAAAACCAAACCAAACCAAAACCAAAACCACCCACCCAAACCAAATCCCAATCCGAAGAAAGCCCAGCCAGGCAAAGCAGGCTGATCAACCCAGCCCAGAAGCCTTGTGCAAAGCCCCAGCCCAAGTCCCGAACCCAAACGACCGTAGAGAAAAAAACTCTCGAAATAACCATGCCGAAAAAAGAACGATGCGAAAATAAAAAGAAGAAAAAGCAAGGCTCCCACCTATAACATATCCCCTAGCGCCTTCACAAATGTGCTGTGCCGGTAGTCGTGATCGTAGAGGGAAGAGGAGGAGTATCAAAGAGAGAAAGAAATGAACCGAGAATGAAAGCCAGAAACTGAAAGAGAAAAATTCGCCCAGTTGGGTTCCCTACATCAGGATAGCAGGAAACCCTATTCCGTCCTTCCTTCCGTGAACGCCTTGAAAGCAAAAAAATGAGGTTCTGCGTGCATGCCGAGAATATGGCCGACCGACCGACCGACCGATGACCGACCAATTGTCACGTCGACAAACCGAGGGATTGCTCGACCGACAAACTGACTGCTGTGTCACTGATGCACTATTGTTGGGTGATGTTTGCTGTTGAAAGGAGAATATTTGTGATGGTAGGTAGGTAGGTGGCCGAGGCGAGGCAGAGGAAACAAGTGATCGAGTGGGAGTATGGCCGAGGTGAGGCGGAGAAAACAAGTGATCAGGTGGAGGCGTGGCCGAGGTGAAGTTGTCAGGCGATGTTGAACGCAGACAGTCGGGCAGTTGGTGAAGGACGATTACGAAGGCTCCAAACAGCGCCTGTCATTGTCGTTGTGGTTGTTGCTGCTGTTGTTGCCTGTCGCCTGTGTTGTCGATTCTTCCACCCACCCCACCACCCCCATCCCCCCCTCTCCATCCATCACCATCTACCGGCCCCCCATCCTCAACAGCTTCGTCCGCAACCACAACAAGAACCCCTGCCAGTACCCCTGCGTCCTGCGCTTCGCGCCCGAGCTGCGCCTGCGCGGGCGCGTCTGCTCAAAGCGCACGTCGTCCACCGACACGCCAAACGCGGGCGGCGTGTTGAGCGAGACGGCGTCGTAGCGGCGCGCCGCAAAGTCCAGGTCCATCTGGCGCTTCTCGGCATTATTGTCGGTTGCAGAGGGGGAGTCGGTGGTGTGGCGGCGGCGGCCGAGGCCGAGGATGGGCGAGTTGGAGGAGCTGCCACCGCCCGAGGGGACGGAGAAGTTGATGTGCTCGCGGATGTGGTCGCCTAGGGAGAGACGGCCTGGGCCGGGGGAGTTGTTCCCGTTAGTAGCGGCGGGGTGGTTGTTGTGCATGTTGCCGGGCTCGGAGACAGTCGACAAACCCGTCGTCGTCTTCTTGCGGTGAGGGTGCATCATGGAGATGGAGCCGCGGCCGCTGCCGTGGCTATCGCCCTTCTCGATGCGCAGCGCCTCCTTGTTGTCGCGGCGCTCGCGCTTGCGGATCATCTCGCGGTCGTACTTCTCCTCCTTCTCCTTCTCGCGCTCGTCAAACTTGCGGCGGGCGACGCGGATGTTCTCGGCGCGCGTCGCCGTGTCCAGCTCGGAGCGGCTACGCAGGCGGAATCCGGCGCCCATGTCGAGGGATGTGCGGAGGGGTGAGAGCTGGGAGGAGGATGAGGATGATTGGTGTTGCTGCTGCTGCTGCGACTGTTGCTGCGACTGCTGGGAGTGGGAGTTGATAATGCTGCAGGCGCCTAGGCTTCCGGTGGGAGAGTCGAGGGTGTCGGTAACGCTGACACTTAGAGGGTGGGAGGCGTGGGCATTGAGGTGCAGGTCGGAGTGGCTGCCGCTGAGCAGACTGCCTTGGGCGAGGCGAGACGACGATGTGGTGGCGCCAGAAATAGAGCGGGCCGTGGTTGTGATGCGGAGTGAGGGTGGGTTGGAAGCCGAGGGTTCGGGGAAGGAAGCGGTGCGTTGTGAGTTGAGTGATGGTCTGCGCAGGTTTGTTTGGGAAATACCCAGTGGAGGAGGCGGTTGGGGGAGTTGTGTTGTGGTGGTAGAGGCACCTGCACCTGCACCTGCACCTGCTCCTGCTCCTGCTGTTATTGTTGCTGTTGTTGTTGTTGTGGTGGGGAGCCCAATTCCACTTCCTGGAGTGCCTCCAGCTCCCGCGCCTGCTCCCGCTCCTGCCTGCAGCGAGTGCGAAAGGGAGTGCGAGCGCGAGTGCGGGTACGTCGACGTGCCCGTCGTGGCAGACGTGGCCCCGATGGTCGCCGCCGTCGCCGTCGTGCCCGTCTCGAAGCCGTCGTCGTCCTCGCCCTCGGTGATGGTGGGCGAGCAGTCGCGGCCATTGTCGAACGACGCCAGCGAGTTGGCGTACGACAACGGCGGCGTCGACGTGCGCGGCGTCTGAGCAAAGGGATGCACAAAGGCGCCCCCCCTCGGCCCGCTGCCCGCCGACGTCTGCGACCCCGACCGGCCATGGCCGCCGTGCTGGAACTTGGGCGTGGCCCGCATGCTGCCCATGCTGCCGCCGACCCCCCCAGCGCCGCCCGCCATCATCATCACGTCGCCCGCCCCGACGCCCGCCGCGATCCCGCCCGCGCTCGCAAACCCAAACCCAATATCCCTCGCCTGCCCCGCGTACCCCGCATAACCGCCTCCTCCATACCCCCCTCCATAACTGCCCCCATACGCCCCCGCACCATCCCACCCGTCCACCTCGAGCTGCTCCACCTGCTGCTCCTCCCACCCGCGGTCGAGGTCGAGCGAGTTCTTCTCCGAGTGAGACAGCTTCTTGAGGATGGGCTTGACCATCTTGCCGCGCGCCTTGGTGAGCTTGTGCGCCGACGCCGCTGCGCCCGAGTGATGCGCGCTGCCGCCACCCATTTCACCTCCTATCTACCAGGTGGTGCTCTGTCGACGGGACGGATGGGTACCGGGAATCCGAAGACGGGAGACGGTCGCCGGGAGGATGGAAGCAAACCGGAGATGGGACGCGGGGAACAGCGGCCTCGGGAGGGAGGGGACGAAGAGGACGAGACCCCGCGGGGAGAGGTGTTTCGGCGCTGTCGCCGTGTCACGCACGACACGACGGGCGGGGAATCGGAGCGGCCACTGGGGTTGTTTTGACGAGCATTTAAGGGTTGTACGGTGTACGGGGGCACACACGGCGGCGGCGGCGAGCGAGGGAGAGAGGGAAATTGATGAGGATTTGCGTCCTGTGAAGCGAGAGAGTGAGGGGGTGGTGGGAGGGTCGTGTGTCGCCTCGTCTCGTCCCGCTTGGCCAGCCACGCGGAGAGGGCCGGACGCCGAAAGAGGAGATTGGGAATGGCGATGGGATGGGTGGATGCACGGAGCCCCGGGATGCACGGCACAATTCACACACATACACACATGGGCGATGCGATGCGATGCGATGCGACAAATGGTTCCGAGTATGCGGGTGGATGGGAAGGGAAAGCGTCCGGCGCGCGATCGAATGGCTGTCTGTCACGCACACTGTCTCCGGGGACGGACACGCGAGATTTGTGGCTGAGGTGTGGGGGAGTTGGTTCGTTTCGGTGGAGGACGAAAGTTTGCCGTCGTCTTTGCGGTATTAGGTGGTGGTGGTGTGTGTCGGTCCTGTCAACAGGCCAGCAGCGCAGTGAAGCGGCGGCGTTGGCGACGAGGAGGATGGGGATGAGGATGGGGATGGCCAGGCACTTGAGGGAATCGATCCGAGGATAGCGAGCGGCCGGAAACAAAGGGGTGACGTCTTTGGCATGGAGGGAGCGAGGTTGTGGGAGGATGACGAATTCTGGCGGCGAAAGAAAGGGTTCGGTTGGCTCTGGGCTTGGTTTTGTTTTTTTGGCGACGGGACCGACGAACCCGCCCGCCGCTCTCGTCTCACACACAATTCTCTCTCTGCAAGTCCATACGGTACGGATTCCAGCAGCACACTCATTCCCACTGCCCGACCGCCTGGATCAGCGAACCAGACCGAGTTCAGCCTCATTCCCTTCTCGCCCAGCGCGCGCGGCCGCGGGACTGTGGGGAGTCGAGGAGGGGTCAGCCAGGGGAGCCTTGCCCGATGAAGAGCAAGCGGGCTTCCACCGTCCCCGCTCTCCCTGCCCCCCGCTCGCCCCGCGCGCAATGGAGCAGCAGGGCCCGCATGGCCCGCATGGCGCAGGACGAACCGCTAGCCAGTGAGCGGTCTGCAAAGCGCGTCTTGCCAGACCTGCCAGCCACCCACACATGCCTCCCTCAGGTCTGTCCTGCGCGTCGGGCGTGATTGGTGGGGATACCACGCTGGAACCGGAGAGCTGGAAGGAGGGCTGACGCTGGAGTGATTGGTTGTCGCATGGGGGCGAGTTGTGGCCGCCGGAAGTCGGCCAACTGCCCAGGCACCACACCATCGAGGCAACAACTGGCGAGGGAGGCTACAGATTCCAGTCGGCTGCCAACTTGCCGGGAACGCATGATGCCTGTCTGCTACGGAGACCAAGTTTGTGTTGTTGTGACGACGCCAGCGGCGGGGAGCAAAATAGCTCAATCCGGCGGCGGCGGTCAAGGCTGGCCCTGGCAACTCTGCCCTGGCCTGGCCCCTCTCGACCCCTCGAACTCCAACTTTAGCCTCTCGATGGCCTGACGGTGATGGATGCGGTGGGCAACGGAAACAGAAACAGCAACAGGCAGTGGGCACCGCACCCGGACGGTTTCGTTTTCGATGCCGCCCCCTCCGAGCCAACGTCGGCGCTAGCGACCTGCCCGCTTTGTCCCCATCCCCTTTTCGAAACTCGAGACAAGAATGCGATGGGCGTGGACGGGATGGATGCGGCCGCCCCGATCGAAGCATCCGATCAAAACAACCGCCACCCGCCCGCCCGCCGACGCCCATTCCTGATCCTGATCCGATCCCAGCCAGTCAGCCAACGGTTTCGAGCGCCAACGGCCAACGAGGTGAATGACTGACGATGCTGTCACCTTTGCATTTTTTGTACCCGTCGTACACGAATGCGAGTGGGCAGCAAACCAAGATTGTCTCTTGTCCGGTTCATGCCAGTGTCGTCGTCGGGAAGGCAGCCAGCCAGCGTGCTCGCCCGCCGGCTGGCTGACACGAGCAAAGCCCCAAGCCAACGAGCTGCCCACGACATATCGCAACCAGCCACT
Source organism: Staphylotrichum tortipilum (assembly GCA_033296695.1). NCBI lineage: Eukaryota > Fungi > Ascomycota > Sordariomycetes > Sordariales > Chaetomiaceae > Staphylotrichum > Staphylotrichum tortipilum. The sequence continues at coordinate 38,353 of MU855343.1, read as the reverse complement.
GGCTGTGCACAATACACAAGCTCATCATCAGACGAACGGAACACCCACCAAGCATTACGTCGTGTCGTGTGCTTTGTGCATGCATCTCACTAAGCCCGCAGCCTGCTTGTCCTCTCACACACAGTCTCCGTCCAGTCCAGTCCAGTGCAAGGATGCACCCCAAAAAAGAAGTCGGCCCGGCCAAGGCTGGCGGGGGCCGCTTCGCCGGGAGGCGTTTGCCGGGCGCGGATGGAGGTTCTGGACTGTCCCCCTCTGCGTGTTGTTTTTGTGGGAGGCGCGGAGCGGACGGGGCTGCTCTGCTGGACCCCGCGTTCTGGACCTACTTCCCCTCCCTCGCGTAGGTACAGCGCGCTGCTAAGAACCCGCTGACGAAGGTCTCGTGGCTGGAGGTCACCTGTGGGAGATTCGCATCCGCGCAATTGTCAATGGTCGACATGCGTGATGTCGTCCCATCTTTTCCATCACCCCGCCCGGCCCGTCGAGAGATCTTCATGCAGCACCCGCCAGAAACAGAAAATGGAATCCCCCCAAGACCAAGACAACAAAAAAAATTGTGAAAATGCAAGGGGCCTTGCTCTGATCTTCGAGAAGGGGTGTGGAGCTGCCGGGATCTGTGGGTGGGTAAAACTGACTATTTTCAGGGGGAGAGACATGGAGAGGGGAAGAGAACAGAGGATAGGCGGTGAAGGCGTGGATGGTGGGGTTTGGTTCTGTTTTCTGTTTCTGTTCCGGCTTTTCGTGATAGATGGGCAGAGAAAGGCGGTGACTTCTGGCCTGGCTTCGAGGGCACCCTGACGGTGGCGGGAAGGTTTGGTCCCCCGCCTCCGCGGCGGACTCGGCATGGGAAGTTGAGCCAACCAACCAACCAGCCTCCCCTCTCCGCGGTAAAGGGGCCGAAAGGGGTAAGCTGTGCTGTGGGGAGGGGCATTGGTTGGTGGCGGGAGGGGCGCCATCGTCGGATTGGTGGCCGACCTTCCTATCTTGGTCCTCTCTGGTGGTCTTGTCTGCATGATGATGGTCTGCCTATCTGGCTGTCTGCGCTCTCGGTTCTGCTTTCCTCTGTTCTGCGTCTCGCTTCTTTGCGCAAGATAGCAGAAGATTGAAAGACTGGTGTTGTTGTCGTGGTCGGAGGGCGCAGAAGCGCAGCAGCACATCGGATCTCGGCTGCGGGTCGGTCACCTGCGTAACTGAGCGAGGGCAGCAGCCGATCCTCTTCTCCTCGCATCACCTCGCCTCACCGGCCTCATCGGGTCGGCGATATGCGAAGAAACCAGTCGTGTGCTGCAAGGCTACTGCACCGCGGTTTCTCATCCTCCAAGATTTAAAGAGGCAGAGAAAAATGCTTGGCCTGCCCAGCTATCTCCGACCTCTTTGGTTGGCCCAGAACTAGGCGCTGATTCGTGCCCACCTCTCCGGTCATGCCGCCGCCCGCCCTGCCGGGTGTGGTGTGGCTAGCCAGCCAACCACGTACAGGCCGGCCGGCGTCGGGAGCCTCCGATGCTTCCGGTCCTGCCGGTCCTTCCGAACTTACATGCGCTTCTGAGATCCCGTGAGATGAGCAAGTGATGCAAGGCTTTGCATCATGTATGTCGGCATGGCATGTGTATGGATGGGATCGTTTCGGCGATAGGCAGAGGACGGTTGGTTGATTGTGTGAGAGCGGGAGGGAAAGGGGTGAGGGAGGTTCGATGAGTTGGTGAACGAATGAGGTTGTTGTATGTTGGGACTTGGTTGTTAGCATCCGTGACGGGCTTTGAAATGAGGGTGAATTCTGGCCTATGGTGGGTGACGCTTTATAATGAGGCCCCTTAGTGATGAGTTCGGGCTTGTAATGAAGTGACAGGTCGTGGTAAGTGATAGCTCATTACGGGTGAAGTTTTCTAAGGGATGGTTTACAAGTGATAAGTTGTTGTGAGTCTTGACCTACCGTAAGTCATAGGGTACAGTAGGGAAAGTCATAGTCTCGTGCAGGATCCGTTAGTATCATAGCGAGTGATGGCTTATGGTGAGGGCGGTGAGCAATGGGTCGTGGTAAGCGATCTGTCACGGTGAGTGATCAGTTTTAATACACGGCGGGTTTCGGTGAGTAATAGCGCGCGTTGTCGAAGTCCACTCTTGAGTTCTCACCTATAGCGAGGTCCTACTCTGGAGTTCTGTCAAGCAGTCAGTGATCACTTACAAACGAGTTCTACTCAAGGGGAGTCTAGGTTCGTGGGGAAGGTAAGCTGCTGGTTTACAAAGAGGTTATGCCCATTGAGAGTTTGCTCGCTCATGGTCAAAACGGCCATCAACACCCAAAATGAAACTGGAATAAATATTACCTTCACCGGATTTCTATCTGACTTTAATGCCACTTACTACTTTCCCATTGCGGGTAGATCCAGGACAAACCTTGAGTTTTCTCCCTCAAACAGCTTGGATGAAAGCCAGCTCTAACTCATGCCCATTATACGGGTAGCAGATAACCAATCTGGCAGTATTTGACAGCACTGGCAAGTCGTTGCCCCAAACAAGGTATATGCCATCTTGGCTCACAGCTTCTGGTAGCTTTTGGTGTTGTAGGTAGCGGCCATGGGGCAAGATATGACTTCTTATCTCGGCCAGGCTACCCAAGTGACCGAGGCTTCCTGGCGATGAGAAAGAAGACGTGAGAGATATTCAGCGTAACAGAATATCTTACCTTTCCTGTTTTGGTGGTCGAGAGTGGAAATAGTTACGGCTTACAGTGGATATGGATGGGTAAGTTGGGGGTGAGTTTAAAAGGCCATTTGTCGTTTGTGATCAGGTTGTTGATACTGGAGAGACAATGTCGTGACCGTGTTTCCATCTGTGGATGGTCATATCATGTAACAACACAACGAACAAGGATACGAATACATTGCCACCTCGGGTACAGCTTCCCGACCCTCGGTTTGCGTCCTTCTCTTTGTTACCCCTGACCCCTTTCCCGAACCACCCGCTTGTCCGGAGACTTTCACAGTGATACGGCCGAAGGCCTCCACACATGTAGGCACCACCCAACCACAAGAAAGATATCACAATGACAAAGGAATTGTAAGCAAAGAGCGACCCCGAGCCGACCCTCGGCAACTGATGCCCTGTCACCACGCCCACGCGAGTCGCAAACACCCGTCCGTTGGTAGCACTGCCAGAGGGCAAGTCTAATCCCCCTCCAAGGGGTAGCAAGACCGTGTCATGGCAAGGTTCTCGAGGTATGGAAACTTTTTCTGAGGGTATGATAGCGGTGGGCCATAGATGGACGTGGATGACGTGGAGGACAACCCAGCCCATCCATTCAGGATACAAACACAGCTTTATGAACGTCCCGCTTGCTCAAGTGCTGAAACATATCCTGCCTCCTCAAACACTACGAGGTCGTATTCATCAAGCACAACTCTATCCTCGCCGCTAATTATCACAGTTTTTAAGACGGACGGACATCTCATCCTACAAGTGATCTAGCCAGTTCCGTCCGCGGCAATGGCTGATGGTTTCCTGTTCATGCTACTCTGCTGGTCTGTGTCTGCTCTAAGCTACCCGGCCATCAGGTATACAAGAGGGTTGAGTGACTTCAATGCTTGTTATACTCACCAAGAACAACGGTTATAACATCCGAGGCAAGTTCCTGTCTGTTGCTTCTGCCACAAGACGAAAGATCTGAACAGGGATCAAGTAAAGTGGTAAAGTTATTTCCTGGCAGCCCCCGAGGCAACCGTGCTAACTATCTGGACAAGCCCATTGTCTGTACCTGAAGGTAGTGGTCACTCCATCCTCATTCAACTTTCTGTGATGCACTCCGTGTTCTGTGGAGGCTGTACGGCTGGTAAAGGGGAAAGGCGAGCCGGCAATCGTTGCCACTCCCGAGAAGGCAGCACCCCTCCACGAGTCTTCGTGAACGCAAGAAGACTCGCCATAGAGATATATTACGGCCGGTCGAGTGCTACTGGCGCGATCCCGTCTACGTCAGCCCGAAGGCTCCATGGAAACATGGCGTGGTGCCAACACGCCCTCGAACACCCCTTCCACCACGCCCTTGGGCACACACACCATGTACCGGCCCCCCCCCCCCCCCCCCC